>JABFAI010000442.1:0-63739 GCA_013266175.1 Fusarium gaditjirri
GGCCGGGACAGGGCGGTGTTTCTCACCTCCTCAAGTGAGTTTGCGTCGACCAGGATCCAACCAAGCTCAATTACTTCGGCCGAGTCTTTTGTCACATAAACGCCGTGCTCGTCGCAGGTAGTCGCAACATGGATGACAACATATCGATCGATGTTCAGCTGAGGAAGTTGTTGTGAGGCCATATTCGCGACGGAATCGCTCGGACGAGGGTCGGCTGCGAGTTTGGGAGGTGAGAAGAATCAGTATCTGATTTGCTGGCAGCGCAGACGAGGCGGCAGCGGCGAACTACGAGGGGATCTCGCGGATTCCTTGAGATCTTCGTAGTGATAAACACTGGAAAGGCAAAGAAATATTATATGCAACTAGCCCGTGGCCCGGCCAGCTCGCGATGAAAGAGGTAGAAAGGTATACGTGAGGTGGGTGAGCGGGAAGTTGACGGGAAGCGGAACGGATGTGGATGTGGCCAGTAGTTGAAATGGCAGCTTCCAGCCTTCAGGGGAGTTGGTGCCAAACACGAAATGGGCCTGAGGCGGGTGCTTTCTCTCCTAGGGGATCAGGCCCCATAGGTAATGTAGTGGAGAATGTCAGCACACGCTACCAAGTTATTTAAAGAGCCGGCCATGAATGAAGGGCGATTGTTCAACTTCATGGGCAGCAGAGCATATCGTTAGGTCATAAGCATAAGAGATTATCCGTGGAAGGTAGATTCTGCAATCAGCTGGCTGCAGTCGTTCCTGGAGGCGTTCAAAATGTCTATTGCTATCGAAGCTCAAACTTTCATGTGAGTTCTGCTATCAACATGTCGATATCGGCCTTTCTTGAGCACTCAGGCTGAATTGGGAGCCACAGCCACCTGCAAGGGGAAACACAGCTTCAATACCTACCTTGCAGTAGGTAGGTAGTATTTTGAAATGGCGGACGATAAACAGGAGCCACCCCATAACGTCCAGATACTCTTCTAATCCAGACACCTTCGTGGCTCAGAATGAGGTGTTCCGGTTAACCCCTGTACTTACATAAGCTATTGACCGTTGAAGTCAATTGATGAAGGCAAGGCTTGACCGACCAATAATCCATAAACGTTCTTGACCTGATGATAACCTCTGGGTGTTCAAAGCGCTTGACTCCGAAAGGCTGCTCTCCGTATTTCCTTTACCCAAGGTTAGTACCTACTACCTAGTAGGTATCTTACCTGGGCAGGTACCTACCTCACGAAATTTTGTCAATAAAATAGCATGCTCTGGCTCGTACCTCCTCATCGTGTGATAATGAAGTGTTAAAAAGACCCTGACACAGTCGCTCTTGAGTTGGGGCAGTTTCTAAGCCAGCTTGAAAATCTTCACTTTCCGATGCGTCCGAATCCTACCACCTCAAGCTCGGCTTGATAGTTGCATTCCACTCAACACATCAATATCGTCATGAATGGGTTAGTAGTATAAGGTACCTGCCTTCGCCAAGACTACAAGTAACCCTGCCGCCTATACTCTACGTTTTTTTACAGTTCGTAATTCGTCCTCCCAACCCTTCGATGCACCTCAGTAAAAAGCTAGGCAGCCTTTTACCCAACCCGCTGATTTCTCGCAGCGACCGCGCGTACCATTACCAACCACATCTCACGGTGCGTATGCATGACTGAGGTGCCGAAGAAAAGGAATGGATGTGAAGTTGCTGTGCTAGATTCGAGACGCATTGATGATAATATTCCAGCAACCCAATCCAATGCCGCTGAGGTTTGAGTTCCATGTGAATAGGCTGACAGATTCGTAACAGTAATCTAACGTAGGTACTCCGTAGTTAGAAATGGTCAACCGTAGACACTGTTGTGGCCGCTCGACTAACAGCAATCTCCGCTCAGTCAGGGCGAAAGCCAACAGTCAGTGTCAGCCTCATTACTGGAGCCTGCTCCGACCTCGATTCAGTTCTGTTGCCACTGATTCAACTACACAAGCTAGACAATACGCTCTTGGAACGATTAGATATTGATTCACGCTCATCTGTCTTGCACTTTGTCGCCTTTTGATAATTATCCAACAAGATAATATAAGAATAGCAGGAATCCATCATCAGCTAAGCAGGATGGCCTAGCACATGGCAAAGTCCCACCTATGCGCGGACACAGATTTACCGCTTGAGGTGAGGCGTCATCAAACTCGCTCCGGCTACATCAGTCAGTCCACAATGATGTAGACCCCCCCCTCACCTCTTCTCTTCTCTGCTGCCATTTGACTTTGGATCGTCCTAATGCTGAGTTGATCCAAGTAAACCTCGTTGAGTAGCCTAACTTGCCAGCGAATTATGTATACACATGACGTCTGCTGCGTTGTGTACTCCATAATAATATCCAAGGTTGATTGATGAGCCTGTTGTGTTGGGTAAACGTTGAACGGCTTTACTACATACAGGACGGACAATGTCGCTTATGAAGAAGAAGGGTTATGATCTATATTCTGAATCACAGGGCGAGGGTCGATAGCCAAGAAATTCAGGCCGCAAGTCTTCGTAGTTCATAACTTCACATAGTCTGAGAACCCGAGGGCCGGGACGCAGATAAATCTGGTCCAACTTCAGAATGCTACCCAAATAGAGTAGCGAGATTATCTGACTACCTGAACCAATATTACCCAGGCTATAAATAGAGCCCTGGAAACGTCGTTCATCAATAACTTACTCTTTTCTTTCGAGACTATAAGGTCAGTCGTACCAGAGTATCACTATACCAGGCAAGGGGTAACTCTGATGAGTTTCGGCTGGTGGCCAACAAGGATTGTAATAACACCATTTACGGGCTCACCTCGGTATCAGTACCTCGGGTTCGTCTTTAGAAAGGGTACGGCCTTCAGTGGTAGATTGGCCAACAGCTACTGGTGTGAAAGAGGTGACCGAATCGAACACTCTGAGAAAAGCTGCTCATTTCTTCCAACCAGAAGCGAAGACACGATACTGGAGTATACATGTACATATTATTCTTCAAGCAAAAGCATTTCTTATTTACATTCCACGAGTCCGTAGTATATAGTTGAGCCTTTTGTTTTTCTTTCCTTCTTGATCAATGTGAAGGTGACCAGGAAATGGAAGGGTACTTTTGATCATGGAGAGTCTGTCACTCATCCTCAATATAAGTCATTGATGAGACTACCTTAGGTACCTTACCTAGGCGGGTTTTCAACTTCCACAATAATCGATAAGTGACGAGCAGCTCGTCTTGATATAAACGACCTGTTCCCTGGAGCTCAGCCACCTCCTTCGTCTTGGGAACCGAACTTTCGCAGCTGATACCTATTAACCACAAAAACCCTCTGGCACAGCTTATCACATGTTCGCACATCGATGCGCCTTTTCAACGCAGCACGGGCTACCTAGAGGGGGATGAGTATGCACGAACCATTATTGCAACTCTACAGTCCACTGAAGGGCTACTCAAGACAGGAGCCGCTGTGATATGAACAACTTGATGCAGGTGATAGTGACATTATGAGCATTGTCGCGTTGGTGGTCTACAGTAGCCTAACCTCTTGTGCTGGTGGTAATGGGTAAGAATCGCTGGTAAATGATTTAATAGGTCAGCGGCAATAGGGATCCCTGTCAAAGTCCTACGCACTTCTGGTAATAACGCCTGGGGATTACATTGCATGCTAACTGTGTCGTTCAGTATGTCATGCTAAGGTCGGTCTCCTGGACTCAAATATCAAGCTCGGGATCGATCTTTTTTCTTAGAAAATATCACTCTATTATAGTATATGCATAGCTAGGGGAGGGGGGGAACTTAGAACCTTGACCGTAAGTGATAAAAATATTTAGGTAATTTATTCTGAGCTTAATAGACTCTTTACTAGGTTTATTTTGGCATTCTCTTCTTGAGTCTTGAGTTTTCTTACTCCCCGTGGCGTAGGTACCCGATATGGGCTGTTATTGGGAGCTTCGCCATGGTCACGGCAAATTTCATGCCGACGTGGCCTACGTCATAGGTTCCCTGGCATATCAATAATACCTACGGTAGGTACCTTAGCGTTCGTGACAGGTAGCGAAGGCCTCTACGTGGCGCACATTTTCGACGACTTCTGCGACCTTACTTGTTTGTTTTCTCTCTCTTCAATTACATTTTCTCTCGGCTATCAGAACGCGAACTCGCGACTTCTTGAGCCACAGACACAAATATCTCTTAAACGACTCTCAACCTTGCATTAACAAGTCGCAACCATGGGTGCTATTTCTGCCGTCTTCCTTATCCTCATCACGATTTTCTGTCAGTCAGACTCCTCCTGATCGCACAATGCAAAGCAAAACTAATGGAGTCGCAGTCCCTCCCATCGGCGTCTGGGCCGTTGCAGGATGCGGAATGGGTATGCAACATCCCTTTATCTGGCTGCACTCACATACTGACTTTCTCAGATCTGTTCATCAACATCTGCTTGACCCTTCTTGGCTTCCTCCCAGGTCATATCCACGCCTTTTACCTTGAGTACATCTACTACGATCGCCGAGAACAGGCGCGTGAGGGTCGTTTTGCGACTGGACCTGCGCCTGGCATTTACTCCGACAACGTACAGACTGGTGGACAGGGCTATGGGACAATGGGACGCGCAGCATAAAATGATTAGACTTTGGTGGTAATCGAATCTAGTTATCGGCTATCTTCGAATTCAGGCGAGGTTGTTTGCATCAACTGGGTGTTGCATATTCGCCGACATCGGCAGCGATAAAGGTGGTGCAAGGAGCTGATGCCTGCCCAACCTTTGGGTTAAATACCTTACAGAGTGATGTGGTTTGTTGTTAAACCAACTAGTCTGGTGTGAGACTGACGGCGCAGTATCAATACGATACTAGAACGCTGATGCCGAAAGACATGTGGTACGTCGTAGAGAACGTTGGATTCATGTTGGGTTTCGATTTTCGTCCATGCTGTTGAGGGAGGGGATTGGAACTCCACTCATAGAGAGGATACCACAACGCCTGTATAGTCTGCATTGTTAAATATCCCTGGATGTAGAATCGAATAATATCGGGCACGTACTACGAACTAATGTATAGAGTTTGCTACGTAATGACTTGGAGGTATGAGTTGTCCCCCTTGGCTATTTCTGCATGTGCGATGATGTGTGCCTATTACACATACTAAAACCTACAAATGTACCGTCCTACAGCCAGTACATGTGTCGTGCCTGCGTGCCAACCCATTTGCCAGGGATGGTTTCAAATATACCATAGCCACCAACACGATTCAACGTGTAGCTCCTAGTTCGACAGGTTCATCGTTTGTTAGTTTTGTCAGAATTGGTAGGAATAAAACCCAGCTTTCGACAGGCTGTATATGTGAGCAATTAACATTCACATCGATGTGGTTCAGGGTAAGTAGGGATATGGTGCCTAGAGCTGCATAATAGATGCAAGCCAATGAGAGACAATGCGGGGACGTCCGAGGCCTAATTATCGACAGCCACGACACTCATGCATAAGGGCCAATTTTGGGTTGTCCTGATTGGCTTTGCTATTTCCTATCAGCCTCAAGAATTAATATCAATGGACCTGGAGGGAAAAGCAACGAAACGCATGTGAGAAAAAAGATCCCCTCTTCTTTCCTTTATTTCCCAAGACACCCATCGCTCTTGCAATTTGCAGTCTTGGATACAGTGGTGTGAAGTAAGGTACCTAGCTCCAGTACAGCCAGCATTTCGTTCTCTTCAACATTGGAGGAATCAACTGGACAGGTTCTCTAGGTACCTACTTAGTACCTACCTACCTAAGTTATTGCCTCTCCTCTCCTCTTCCTGCAGTCTCATCATCTATCAACTCTCATCCCACATCCCCACCAAGGACAAGCTAAACCCCTTGTCTTACTACGCCGTATTTGTAGCCGAAGAGTGCCATACTGTGCTTTTTGCTACGGTCTGTTGCATCTCCTGCATCCATCGACCCACTGCACCCCGTATTGCTTCAACGGCTTGACAGTCAACCAAGCAAGACAAGACAAGACGAGACAAGACAAAATCAAACCAGGCTTCGTGGTTTTACGGTTTCTTTCCTTACTGGCTCCCATCACTCGCTATTCATTGTTCTCGCTGGCCAATTCACATACCTTAGCCTCTGAGGTCGATGCGCCAAATTGTTCAGAGCACTACCTGATACCTTGCTTCACACTACCAGCCTAGGAGCTAGTCCAAAGGTAGTTTCCTACACTTGCTTCTTTACCGCTGCCTTTGCAGCTATTCCCCAGGACACCTTGCATAGGTATCCTAGACCGACTGTTGACCACGACAATCATCATCCCAACAGCTTCCCCATTTCAGCGTTCGCTTGCCACCCTCAAGTGTACACGTCTGTACAGATACTAGCTACAAGGCCATATGCAAAGCTCGCGTATAGTGCCTTATCGTTCTGCCGCTTCGGAGCATCCAATGCCTGCCCCAATTGGTGCACGCCTGGGGTGACATTTGCGCTTGACCCGAATCAACACCTCGCTCTATCGCCTCCAATTCCTATACCTGTATGCAAAGACAAGCACAACACACACATACACACACACACATACTATATATATATACGGAGTCAGGTCCCAATTCTCCATCATGCGATCCCCTTCCCCAGAGGATCGCCCCCAGTCGCCCCAAATCCATCAACAGAAACCATCTCGACACCACACCTCCACGTCGACCTCATCAACACCGACCCTCAGCAAACCACGTCCACACTCTCTTCAATTCTCCTTCCCACCCCTATTCCAGACGAACGCATCATCGACGAGCCTGGTACCCTCAACTGCAGAGGGAAAGCCTATTCCTGTTGACAATTCCACTGCTGAGCATCGAACGTCAGCTCTTCGAGAGTTGAATTCCAACTTTCCCACTCGTCATCGATACGCACAGTCTACTGGTGCACAGAGCAGTACCTATTCGCAGCCTGTGATCGTGCGAAGTTACTACGCCCCTGTACCAGCACAGCCTGCGGACAGAGGAGTCATTCTTGTCAACGGTCGAGGGCATCGTTCAGCACTATCAGAGAGTAGCGGCCCTTCAGCTTTCGTACGACGAGTACTGCCTTTTGGTACAGGTTCTGCCTCGGTGCGGAATGGAATCATGGGTACAATGGCGAGAAACCGAACAAAGAAACGACTGGAGAATGAACCAGAGGAACCAAAACTTCCATCTGTCGAAGCCTTCCGCTTCAAAAGCTTTATGGCCAATCTGGAAGACCAGAGTGGCGGTACTGATATAAATGCTGATCTGGACCGTATCGCAGAGATCTGTGCTAAATCGCGATACTCTCTCAGCAACCAGTATGAAGTCCATTATGCTCCCCATGGCTCAGGCTCGTCTTTTATGGCTCCAGCTATCGAGAGCCAGGAGGCTCAGGGACCCACCCTCCAAGCTGTGTCATCCGATGATGAGAGGAACATCAAACGATCTAGAAAACGACCGATGGGCGTCAGGAGGAACAGCAGAGCCATGGGAACATTGGAGACCATAATGTCATCAAGTAGATCATCGGATGAGGATAAATCGAAGAAGAAGTCCGCTGCAGAGATTGCTGAGGACGTTCGCGGCAGAGCCGCACAAAAAGGGCACAGCAATCACGGGTCGCCGGTCTCGTCTGAAGGAGCCAGTGAGAACGTGTTTCTGGAAGAGGAGGATGCTAGACAACGGTCACCTCGTCAAAAACGGTCTGGTTCATTGGCCCTTATTGATAGTAATCGGCTGAGCATGCATCTCAATGATTTGGAATCGAGTCGACCCACGGCTGCTGGTCTTGTCAGCGAGCCTGCCTTACCTCAAACATCAAGCAGCCAACTCGAAATCCGAACAGCACCTGAGGTAACAAACAAAGAACATCCTCCTGGTTTACCAAAGAAGTGCCTTGCAGCCACAGAAGGACTTGACCAACCGGTTGTCCACGGCTCTATATCTATATCTGCAATTGAGACATCTAACCAAAGGAGCAATTTGATGTCCACGCTTAGTGGTTGGATGACTTGGCGTTCGTCTGATACTTTGCCAACGACCAAGGGCCGTGCGGCGGGTAGTCTACGTGAGCTTCTGAAAACTCGAGACATCAAAGGAAAAGGTGTCGAGGCGTCGGATCAGTAACAAAGAAGAAGCTCAAATAAGAGGAACACAGCACTCTTACTTAAAGACATACCTGCATACTTAAAAAGGGTAGTTGGGTTAGGTATCCACCCAAGATTCAACGTCCAGCAATGATGTAACGAATTACTCACGATTTCACGAAGCCAATAATGATATGATTAGGGATGGGACAGATACAGAGAATTCAAAAGTTTGATATCATGTGGTTTTCTCAGATCGAGCTGCCTATTGAAACTCCCAAAATGGGTCGGCAATAACAGCAAGATGACATTGGTATGATAGGGCTTCCTCAGTGACAACCCAAGATAGTAGGTAAGCTACAATATCATTGACTGGCATGGGGAGTCATAGGACTTGTCGCATATATATGTACCTCAATGACGCACTTAATTGGCGGCGATTGTCTTCCCTGAGGATGGCTTAATACGTATTAATGGGCTTTCGCTGTCTAATTTTCGCCCTTTATCTTTGATTCACTGTCTTGGTCATTTCTATATAGCAACAATTCTTTGCCATGCCTTCGTCAAAAATAAAATTCTGTTTCCCCCTCCGTTACCACTGCCTATCCTGCGCCAATAGGCAGGATGCGAAAAACAAGGCCATGGAGCCGGCAAAACAAACAGAAACCCATGCCAGCGCCCATGCATTATGCATGCTTCAGGTTCCAACATGATAGGTTATGAAGACCGAGACTCAAAAGAAAAGAAGCAAGATATATAACAACAAAAACGCCAGTCCACTGATTTGGTCGCCTTGGCCAACAGCAAGACGCCCAACAAGAGGATGGGAGACGTCTAATTGCCTAGAAGACTCCTGCAGATGGCGTAAAGCCGTCTATGTTCGAAAGCATCAGGTGTGTAGCCGAGGAGTAATCGTTTCGAGTTATAGATCAAGGAGTCACGAATATTACGCTTCAGAGGTCGAATTCGGTGGTGCGGCTGCCGGCAAGGGCTTATTTCCACCATTCTTGTCAACCTGTAACCGCTTTGTGTCGCGCTGGTCGGACCCTTCATTGATCCGTTTCTTATCTTTCTCTTTGTCCCGGCCGGCATGCTCTTTAGCCAGCTTTCTGGCCTCTCTCTCGCGTCGGTCGTTTTCCTTCCTCAGGGCTTTAGACTCGAATTCGTGCCAGTCATCATGTGTTGCGAGTCTACGGATTGGTTAGTGAGTGATGCTTGTCATGTACAAGCTTGATCAACTTACTCTGTAGCCTGGAGGGCTGCTGGTGCTTCTTCCGTAAAGTATGCATGTTGGAGTACCTGCGCAGCGCTGGGTCGTTTTGTAGGGTCGTAATGGAACATGGCGGAGAGCAGGTCGAAGGCGGCTGGTGACATCTTGTCACGGTACTTCTCTGCGAAGACATTCCTTCTCTTCACCGTTGGGCGCAAAAGTTCAAACCAAGCCATATCAATGAGATTGGGCCAGTCTTTCAAGCTCGGCGTACCCATTACGTTGTAGATCTTTTCCAGTTGGCTAAGCTCGGTTCCGTCACCTGGGAAGATGGCGTTCCGATCAAAAATCTCAACCATAACGCATGCTGCACTCCAGACATCAACAGCAGCAGTGTACTTAGTCTCGCCAAGTAGTAGCTCTGGTGAGCGATACCATATCGTAATGACTCGGTTGGTGTAGTCCAGCTGGTGACGCTTGGCGTAGAATCGAGCGAGGCCAAAATCAGCAATCTTGAGAACTCCCTCGTTACTGACGAGTATATTTGCGGCTTTGATATCGCGATGGAGGACCCCTCGCGTATGCAGATAATCCAAGCCCTCGAACATCTGTTTAGCGAGGTCTTTCTTTTGAGCCGTCTCCAGTTTGAATGTTGGATGATTCAGCAGCCCCGTCAGGTCATGCGACAGGTACTCAAATACCATAAAACAATCATTCTTTTCGACCATAACCTCCTGGAGATTAACGATATTGACATGTCTGAGAGACTGAAGAAGCTTGATTTCTCGGATAGCTGTGACAGGAAAGCCATCACGCTCGCCTTCCATTCGAATTCGTTTGAGGGCGACCATGCCCTTCGTGTAAACATTCAGGCCTTTGAAAACTTTGCCATAAGTACCAGAGCCAACGACTGATTCGTTTCCAGGTTTTCTAAAGAAGACAGATTCCGAGTCCACTAGATCAGCTGGGAGAGTCGGTCTCGGTTTCGGTCTTTTCATGATTTTCATCACCTTACGCATACGGGGTGCGACTCTAGGGCCTTCGGGAGGATGGCGACGCTCGTGGCGTGGTCGAGAGGAAGCTGGCTCTGTCGGTGCACTTCGGGGAGGTTCGCGCTCTTGATCTCGGGCTCGATCTCTGTCTCGATTCTCCGGCTGAGGTTCCCGCCGAGGAGCCGCATTCAATTTCTGTGATATCTCGGGCTTTGGCGCAGTGACCGCTGGCTTTGATGAAGGTTTGAAGGCAAAACTGAACTTGCTGCCAGATGAACCTCCTGGACCAGATGGGGGTGGTCTGTTGGGGGTAGTCAATGGGCCTGGTCTGTCTTGAACACCCTGGCTGGTGTCTTCGCCCATTTCATCATGAGACTGAAATACTTCTTCCTGAACATCCATAGGCTCAGAACCTCTATTTCCGTGGTTGTCCACATTGCTGAAGCGTTCATCGCCTAAATCATCTTGGTGTCCTCTTGAAGGAGGGCCTGAGTTCCAATGAGAATTCTTGAAGCCACCTCTCCCACGACCTCGAAAACCGCCACCTCTGTAGCCACCGCGGTAGCCCCCCCCTTGAGGGTACTGCTGCATGGGGCCTGTCGGGGCGGCGTAGGGTGGTGACCGTGTAGTATTAGATTGATAATGGCTAGAAGGGCCACTTGGGGGGCCGTGGCTACTCCCTTGAGGATACTGAGGTGGATAGGACCTAGAATGGCGTCAATAGACGATTATATTTGTGCTTGCTGCCAGGGCTACTTACTGATGACCATTCCATCCACCACGTGATGGTCCGTAGGGTGATCGTGAAGGCGAGTTATGGTACGAAGCGTGTTGGGGTGATGGGGAATATGGATCATTACTGATATGTGATATTGGGTGATACTTCGGGTTATAACCTCCTCGAGGATTGCTTCTGGAGGTCATATCTTCGTCGATATCGGACCTCGAAGAATGACGCCAACCGGGCGACCCTTCTCGAGATCTGCGTTCTTTACTTACTTGAGGTGATCGTGGTGGAAGCTGCCGACGTGAGGAAATCCGCTCAAGACCTAACGTCCGTTGATCCTCGCGAGATGATGCACGAGCTCGTCGGGATGGAGCCAAGGGGTGCTCCGATGTAAGCGATCGGCTTCGTGACCGTGGTTGAGGTCGGTCTAATTGGGATTGGGCCTCTCGGTCTGCCTGTCGCGAGCCCAAGTCCGAATTTGCTGGGGATTTAGGTCGTGAACGTGTGGGGGATTTAGAAGATCGTTCTTGTTGGCGAGGCGATGTTTTACGTCGGTCGCGTGAGGAGGGTCTGGTGTGCTTCCTAGATGGAGGCTCTAGGCTGATGTCCCTTGTCCTTGGCCTTGGGCTCCTGTTTCTTCTAGATCTCTTTCGATTGGAAATTGTCAAAGAAGGGCTCCGACTTCGATGCCGTTTGGCTGCCGAGGGAGATGCCCTGCTGATATAGTCGTGGCCCGGACTTCGGCTCTGGCTTCGCCGCAGAGGCTTCTCCTCGATTTCGCGATGGCGTTCTCGATAACGCGGAATGAGATCTTCGACTTCAGGTCCTCGACGTGATGGTTCGGGCGATAGACGAGAAGCGCGATCACCACTACGATCGTGCGAATGGTGACGACGGCGAGATGAATGAGAATCTGGTCTTCTGGGAGGGCGGTTGCGGCGTGTGTCGGAATCGTGGCGAGAATCGCGAACTTGACGGGGAGACCTTGATCTCTGTGAGGGCTTCATTCCCCGCTCATGTCGAGCCCGTTCTCCTTGGTCATTAAGTTCTCGCTCGTCTCTCATGGCAGCATGTCGACGTCGACGTGGAGGTTTGGATATGTTCTCCATGAGTGCAGCTGGGCGTCGAGTTTTCAGTGGTTACTTAGGGGCCGCACCTTAACCGATGGGAATGACCAGGTACCTTGAGACTTGACGTGGTGACCCGCTAACTATCAGTGGCCCCGTGCGGCCGCGGGGAATTTAAGATGTAAGCTTTTTGGCCCAATGCAGGTCGGGGAATTTTTGTTATCTGCAAAATCAGCGCGGTTGACGCAAAAAGAAAGGGAGTTTGAAGCCAACGATCGGGGTAATGTGACTTTTGTGTTCGAGTTGCCTTCTCGGGATCCATCGGTAGTTCAGGCGTGTCCGGAGTAAACTCGTGTTCTTAGGCACCGGAAGCTGGTGACAGGCGCAGAAATGATCGAAATGCGCAAATATCTCCAAGATTGACGAGCTTGATGAAATTCCCGAGTACATGTACTTGCACGCTCTTCCAGCTCCATAGGCGTCACACTTTCGCCCATGCACTAGCTATTGTGCAGCTTCCGTCCAGAGATGTTGCAAATATCAAGCGTCTTGGTGTTAGCTGTTGATGGTTGGATCGCTTGGGTGAACCCCCAATGGTACCAGGTAAGAGACAGGATGATCTCATCGTATCGCTGCTCTCAATAGAGCAAAAGAACTACATACGAATCCATGTGGATAATTTACGACAGTCCAAATCACGACTGTGACTTCCTCTTAACACGTCAATGATCGCCCAGCCAAGCCATCCAGTACTTCGCGCGCGAAGACACATCATGGTGACGCAAAGTGCACCTGCTGCGCCTGAGATAGAGATTCATGCTCTCGAACAAGAAAAAAGAGCCAGAAAGCCTGCAAAATTCTGATAACAGAGTTATGCTGCCACAGATTATCGAGCCTTATCAGACGACTCAATTCGGAGGTCATCCAAGAGCATATCAACACCCATTGCTGTGTTCATGGTAAATCAGAATTGAATCATGTGATGGATTACCCCTTCAGCCAGTTAAGTGATGTCCGAATCAGTGCGTAACATTGGTTTGTTGTGTGGACTGCAAGGCAGAGTTTTCCTATGCCTGCGACAATGAGGACCAATGTTATTGAGAACCGAGTGTTAAAAGGCTTCAGCGCACGAAGCAGATCGCAGTAACCGAAGCAAAACCATGCAGGTTAATCAAAACCTGCTGCAAGATGGATAAGGTTGTGATAATTTTAGCCCGCATCATAGCAGACCATACTGAAGCAGGAGCGGGATTTCCAGGGCTTCGGGTTTTATGAATGATGTTCCAGTACACGTGGAGGTTTTCGAGCGCGTTAGAGCAAGTTGCATAGAGCTGCTGGTTTACCAAAACAAGGCGTACGGAATAGTGATGAGATTGAAGGTTGTGTTTATGGTGGTTCGGATTGTCGGGAAGGGGATGGGAGCACTATATAGTGCGCTCGGTCGATAGACGGGCCATTTCATTTCGTGGTCAACCTGGTCAAATGGAAATTGCAGGCCATTTTGAGACCATCATCCAGGTGTCGTCTATTATCACAGTATCAGAACAGCCGCCAGTTGGTCATCTTCTGGCGATTGTGACTGGGTGTAGGTTGATGATTGAATCCTTGTTGTGGGAATTCCAGAGTGCCGGGAAGAGCAAGCGTCTTAGTCACGTGAAAAATCAGATGCACGTGGCCTTACTTTGGTCTCACCTGGAAAGAAGTTGAACCACCGAATGGTGGGTGGATTGGATAATAACTACTTATTGAGAATATTTCTTAAAGAGCAGTACTGGATGTGCTGAACATACGGTATCTTTAACTGCATGGAGAGTCGTGATAAGGCCATACCCAAGTTATGTATAACAATGCATAGAGAAGGATACAATGATTAGAAAGAGACTGAGCTTTGTTTCGTTCAATGTAACCCCGTTCCCAGTCTAATGTCTGCATCACCTGGTTCATCGTACATGCATCAATACCAACATTATGAGTACGGGATAGTCACTGTCAGTTGTACAGTACCCTGCAGCTGCACTAAGGTACATTTTAGGAGGCTCATTGCTTGGTATGAAATCGCCTAAAATCGTGCCTCGGTTCTCTGATCATTGTGACCCCACTTGCCGAGCGCCAGGTGAGAAGTTTAAATGCAAAGTCTCAGATGGACGAGACCAACGCTGCATAAGACCTGTTCTAGAGTAACAATCTTCAACAAAGACCCTTCCGTAAGGTCATCTAGAATCAAGGCGGGAATTAGACCAATAATACAAGATATACGAGAGAAATAGTAATTACACTTCCAGCACGCGAGATTTAGATACTTTAATCCTTAACTGGATTTTTTTTTGGTTAATAGGTACCTAGAGTTAGTACTTGGTACCTAGAAAATCTCGAAGTTACCTACTACTAGGCAGGTACAGATCTATCCACGCCAGTGATGGTTGTTTCGGCCACCGGAACGGGTGTATCCACTGTAGGATCAACTGGGACCAGGCTAGGTCCCCTACCTTAGCCAGGGCATGGGAGTCGTTCCGTTTTGTCATCGGAGGATGGAGGGGCAATTTGCTGGTTGATAAATGCCAAAAATCTATTAATACGTCCCTACCCTCACCCCCTTTCAGTTGAATCCATCTTTGCCTGTGTTCGATTCTTCTCTTCTCTTCACGCGGGCCTGAAAGTGGTTCACATACGTCGGCCACAGTTTGTACGATACACACCATGGAGTGGCTTGGACACGCAGAACTCAACTTCACTCATGCGCCTTCACCACGAAAGGTGCAAGAGAAAGATGGCAATGTCACCGATCTCTTATCCATCTGCGAAAAGGCAACACCGCCATGCCGACTGAACCCACTGCTGTTCAATGGTCACCTGCAGACGATGTGGACAGCGACCAAACCTGCTGGACCAAAGGTTTACTATAAGCGCAAGATTTTTGACGCTGACCACAAGATCTACCATGGAACTTTCGCTGTGGACTTTGCTGTTGAGCCGTTTGAGGCCCCTAAGGACCCTTCACTGTCTCGACGAACTGCATACTTCACTCCGGAGGAGTTTGAGCATATTGGGTCAGACGACCACAAACCCATGCTTGTTGTCTTGCATGGTCTTTCAGGTGGTTCTCACGAGATTTACCTTCGACATACTATTGCACCACTGATTGGCGAGGGCGGCTGGGAAGTCTGCGTTGTCAATTCGCGAGGTTGCGCGCGCAGCAAGATCACCAGTGGTGTCCTGTACAACGCTCGAGCGACATGGGATATTCGTCAGGTAAAGGACACCCGTGCGTCAAGGAAAACACCTCACTAATATTCATCCAAGACAATAAAATGGTTACAGAAAACTTTTCCTAACCGACCTTTGTTCGGCCTAGGGTTCTCTCTCGGAGCGAACATGCTCACAAACTATATAAGTATCACTTCCCCAAATTTTGGCTTAGTCTAACACAAACTACTGTGGCGAGGAGGGTCCCAACTGTGTCCTTAAGGGAGCAGTTGTATGCAGCAACCCATTCAATCTGGAGGTCTCCAGCAAGATCCTCCAGAACAGCTACATCGGCAAAGAAGTTTATCTTCGAGTCATGGGCAGTGAGTCGATGTATTCATACGTAGTTCATCAAAGCGCTTGCTGATGCTATCAAGGTGCTCTGAAGGAACTCGCTGCCACACATAGAACCGAGTTGGAAAAGTACAGCAAAATCGACGTCGAGGCCGTGATGAACATTACATACCTCTATGAGTTTGATCGCCTGATCCAGTGAGTCGCTTCCCTCTATTCTGGCTAAAAACTGACTTTGCTAGGTGTCCTTCCTGGGGGTATCCGACAGAAAGTGCATACTACCGCGATGCCTCATCGGTGGATTCCATTCTTTCCATTGAGATTCCTTTCCTGGCTGTCCACTCAACTGATGATCCGGTAAGGGCCCCGGTTTCCTGTTCTATTGTAACTTATCAACCATTTCTAACGTCACAAGATTGCTGTTAAGGAAGCCATTCCCTACGAAGAATTCAAACAGAATCCCAACACTGTCCTTCTCACCTCTAGCCTGGGAGGACACCTGTGCTGGTTCGAAACCTCTGGCGATCGTTGGTTTACAAAACCCGTAAGTTCTTATTGATAATCGTATGGCATCAAAACTAATATTTATAGGTTGCCAACTTCTTAAACCATCTTGCTTTCAAAACTGATCTCAATGATCTCAGGCCTCTCATTAACCCCAACAACAATGATCATTTAGCCGACGGACATGGCTACATACCCATGCGACGCAAGCTGGTCATTGTGGAAGACTAAGCACCCGACTTGATACAAAGTCAACCCATTCCAAAGAACTCTCGGAAGGGCCCCATGACGCGGTCGATGACCACGAGTAGATTAGCATAGCATAGAAATTTATAGAAGCGAGTTTATAGAACATAGATTTGACACTCAATGCTCAATGCTCAAAATGAATACGATCATTCCATCTAATTGAGTAGATATGCATCCGAAGGAACAACCATGGTTCAAATACTGTCTTGTGCTTTTGTACCGTTGAATCTCCAGAAACCACCAGAAATCATGGTATGCCCTCAGCCTATGTATCAAACTCCATGCGCCAAACAATGCAAAAACTCCGAAAACTTTTGCCACATCATTGGTCGAGGGCTTAGGCGAACGATACTCGCTTCTTGCCCTTTGCTTTTGTCCCCTTGCTACCGCTCGCGGTGAACTCCTTGATGCTGTCCTCTTCGTCCCCTGTACTCTTGCGCTTTCTCCTCTTTCGGAGAGAGTCTTTGGTATCTTCAAGTTTCGACTGCCTTTCTTGTTCTTTCTTCTCGGCCTCGGCCTTGCGCGCTTCGCGAATTTCTTCCATCTGACGCTGTTTGATCATCTTGGACTCAATCTGGCCGTCCTTCTCCGCCTGGACGAGCGCCATGATAGTACTCATACTTTCCTAGAGGGATAGCAGGTTAGAACTGCGCAAGTGCGTCAGGGACCAAAGCTTCTTACCTGATCATCAGCAAAAACCTTGCCTTTCTTCTTGCCGCGAGGTTTGATAACGCCCACAGGCGTGACAGTGTTGAGCTCAGGAATCCCCAGCTGTTGGTCCGTATACTTCTTCTTCTTAGGGTTCTTGAACTTTTGCAGAAGTGCCTCGCGACCCTTGTCTTTGACCTGCTTGCTCAGCGTGGGGCCCTTTGACTTCTTAGACTTAGCAATGCCATCAGTGGCGGAGCGCTTGGAGGTTTTTGCAGCACCAGGAGCAGCGGCGTGCTTGTTCTTGATAGTCTTTGTTCGTGTGACACCCATTGCGGTAGTGGTGGAGGTGTGCGCTTGAGATGAATCCTCGGTACCTCAAGGTTTGAGTGTTGTTAGTGCTGTTGACCTAAGTCCAGGAATTTTTTTCCCTGGAGCAATGTGATAAGAGGTCACGATAAGAAACTTTTTAGGCTGTGAAGTGGGGCCGAGTGGGTGAGCCTAGAAGGGGCGATTAGTCTCAGCTTTGATGAAACTCGAACTCATCGTCTACGGAGTGTAGTAAGACGTAAGACCAATAGCAAAGATGCAGCAATTATAATACGCCGGGACACGAGTTGCGGTTTGCGACGGCTAGTGACCTACTTTGCACACCAATAGGTAGAAGTCGGGTGACAGGAGTTCTGTAAATACCTTACCCAACATTCATGTTGGATAAGAGCCTCCAGGTAACCGCTAGATGCTTATGTCAGTTTGGCATATAAGATTTTTATGTTGTTCGATGGATGTAAGTGTAATACCTATCGCAAAATTGTACTTGAAGGGTCTTGATGCTGGACCTGCCAGTGTTCTAACTTAGTCTCCTATCCAGGATAGGCGAATCAAAACTCATCGGAGAGTCATGATGCCACCAACCCACAAGTCATGATCATCCCCTCAGTCGAGGGTAGGGCCTTGCATATATCAAACCCTGGTTTATTTGGTTTATCTCACATACTCGGGGCTGAATGTCATGCCAGCTCCAAGGGAACAATTCACAAGTTAATTTACTAAGATCTTTTGAAAACACCAATCAACATCATAGTACTATTTATGCCGAGAAGGAAACGGCGTTGACCTGGTTCTCAACAGACTCATTATAAGATACGGGAGTTTGGTTCATCAGTGCTAGTGATGAGGAAACGATTAATGGGATTGCCTTGGATGCGACTGAAAGACATATCGCTCTTGTGTTACACACTTGCGCATATTGTTTTCGAAAGTCTAAACCGGCTTTTTTGGGAAAGGTAATTTCACTGAGGTATTCCACATTTTTTTACAGCTTCCTCGGCCAGTAGCTAGCTATAAGCCTCAGCCTCTCAGGCTACCTCAGTTGACATTAACATGGGACTACCTCAGGTGCTTGGTCACTGTCGTCATTTTTTTGGGGTGACCTCTAATGTAAGATGCCTAGATCGCTATGGTATACCTACTAGGTATACTACTCTGTAGGTTAGTAAATAGAGTCGGTCATAAATTCTGTGTGGACGAGACCTGATGGGGTGCTTAGTATTAGTAGCCGGGCAGGTTAGACAGGCTTTTCGCAGCTCAACTGGAGTGTTTTCCAGCGAGAGGGGTGCTGGCTTCCAGGGCTTGCGCTCTGACAGGGGGACATCGTGAGTAAACTCTAAGTACATGACCATATGAAGATGGCCCTGTGACTACATCAAAAGTACTCCGGCCTGTCGCTTACCTCCCGCTGTACTGTTCGGATTTTTTAGTACTAAGGTAACGGTAGGTTAGTAGTACCTGAGTACCTAGGTGGGCTGTCAGAAATTCTCCCATACCTCTAAGATACCTACCTACTATTGGATCTTTCCCACTTGCAACTCTTCCAAATCAAAATTCCCAAACATCCAACAACTTCATCTTTGACGTTCCAAATCTCTCCAAATCTTTTTTGTAATCCGTACTACGAAACTGCGAAACACCAGAACGTCACGAATTCGTCCGTAACCGTCTCATCTTACAATATTTTTCGATCTTAAGCAAATCTCGCTGTGAACCTACTGATCACCCCCCTCACTCAACCTTGAGACAGTGTAACTCCCAACGGCCACCATCACGAACATCGACCGCTATTTCTATTAAATCGACACCGACACTACCAGCCGCAGTCTATAGGCGTATCGACGTCGCACACGCTTTCTCCGATTCTCTCCCTGGTCTATTCAAGGCGTCCTTACCAGGTCTTCCCCGCCCTCTATTGATTTGTCGACAGACCTGTCACATTCGGTCTTGATGGATACTAGCAACCTCTGGTCCCGCCGCACAAAGTAAGTTGCACATTCACCGACAATATGGAGTTCTCACCAACATCTTCTTAGCACCGGCAAGCTTTCCCTCTCGACACCCGGACAAGGGTCCAGTGGTGACTCCTTCAATCGCAATGCCTCATTCCCCAAGCGCCAAGGTGGCGATACTCCTTCGTCGACTAAACCGAACCCTTTTAACACCACACCTGGAGGTCTAGTGTCGCCCACGAGCGGTGCCTCCAGTGCCTTTGGCCTAGGCTCCGGGGCATTTGCTTCGTTTGGGTCGGCTAAAACCCCGAAGACTTCAGCCAACCCTTTCGATACTGCCATGGCATCAGCGGTAATCAAGTCCGGCACGAAGGACCCATCTAAGAATGCGGGCAAGGGATCTGGCATGACTGCGATTTCTGAGAACAACCAGTCTGGGTTATCCACGGCAAATCCTTCGCATGCGTTAGTTGATTCATGGACATTTTGGTACCGACCCCCGATCTCGAAGGCACACGGCTTCATCGAATATGAGAAGACGCTACACGAGATCGCAACTGTACGGACTGGGGAGGAATTCTGGGACATCTATCGTCACCTGAAACGTCCCTCTACACTCCCCGTTGTCTCTGATTTTCACCTTTTTAAGAAAGGCATCCGCCCAATATGGGAGGATGATGTTAACAAGAAGGGCGGAAAGTGGGTGGTCCGGATGAAGAAGGGTGTAGCAGACAGGTACTGGGAAGATCTCATTCTCAGCCTCATTGGTGATCAGTTTGCCGATGCTGGCGATGATGTTTGTGGTGCTGTGTTAAGTGTTCGCAATGGTGAAGACATTCTCAGTATCTGGACTCGCACTGATGGTGGCCGAGTTATTAAGATTCGGTAAGTCGCAATGGCGTATAATCGACTTACTCTGAGTTTAGCTAAATGGTAAACAGCGAGACGATGAAGCATGTTCTTAACTTCCCAGCAAGCACTCGTATCGAATTCAAGAGCCACGATTCCAGCATTCAACAACGAACAGCCATCGAGGAGCAGCGCCGCGAAAAGGCTGGCCAACATCACCACCACGACAAGCGCCACACAGGTGGACCTTTGAAGCAGGCAGCTGAACAGTCCCACCCCTAGGAGATTAAAGCGCACTCTCGAAAACCCATCTCGGTTTAGTCTTTGTATTGTATATCATGAGTGCCTTCAAACGTCAGCGTTGAGGGGCATGTTCTTTTTGCTCGTTCTGTTCCTTTGTTTCCACAATCACCTTTGGGCGGAGTTGGAGAATTCTTCTGGATGGGGCTGTGATACCGTGTTTATGAGGCTTAGGGTAGGTGGACTTGACAACTAGATATGAGACATCGGCTGGGCACGACGGGCAAGGTCACGGTATTGACCTTGTTTATGAACGATGTATTACTAGCTGCGTATGATCGGGTACGGTTCGCCATAGCGTAGTTCAGCGAGAGCTACAGTTCAAAGAGCGAGCTTATGGAGCTGAGACTTCTCCCCCAGGAACGAGAAAGTTGGATTGTGATATTGTGATATTAAAATCTATTATGTATGCACGGATAGAGAGAGGCTCACTATTAGTGGTATTTATCGTCATGGGGCCTTGCCCTTACCCCTGGGATCTCTCCTCCGTTCCCAGACCTGGAGATATGCCTCGCCAAGATACAACAGCTCGCTCTGTACTTTATCAACGTATAAATCTTGACAAACCACCCATTCGCCCGTTGCCTTATTTTTCAGCTGAACCTTCCACGTCTTCCGTTCCTCGCCGCTGTCAACAACGTCCTCTCGTACTCGAACAGCTTCGTGAATGACATTGGCTACCAGATCATACCAGATGGGCTCACCTGGGGGCCACTCCTTGGGGTTTGGCTCAACGTATGGCGACATGTCGAGATTACGCGCGTCGAAAGTGACGATTGTTGGGTTGCGCTCAGAAACAAACTTGTTCTGGGAGAAGCGCTTAACGTGAAAGGCAAGAAAGGGGGGAAGAGGGTGCATGAGCCGGTAACGCTTGCGTTGAGCGTGGTGTTCTTGAGCCCTCTGACCGTCATATTTCGTGAGAATAGTTGTCAGGGGAACTTGAGGGATGATGTTCTTTTCGAGCTCGTCCTGAAAGAGTGGCGCTGACGGGAGGTCCAGCGTCAGAAGGAGGAACCGCACAATGTCTACTTTGACATCCGCATCCTCGAAACGCAGTCGATCAGTAGCGTCGGCACGAGCTGTGATGGCCTGAGACTCAACCTTCATCTTACCCTGAAAAGTACGCTGGATCATGGAACTGCCAGGCTTGGTCTTGCTGCCACCGAGCCCGAGGTGGAGGTTGTTCAAGAACCAGGACAGAAAATCGACAGGATCCGACTGAGTTGTGAGGGTAAAGCGCTTATTTGAGCGTAGTGATATCTCCTGGAGAAGTTCATGCGGAGAGACGTGAGCCTTGAACGCCCTCGGATTCCAGATCTTGCGGACTAGAATGCTGCATCGCTTGACAAGCTCTGTCTTGTTCGAAAAGTCCTCGAGAAGTAGGTAGTTGCGTAATGGCGCGACATGGGCAAGAGCCTGCACTATGACGTTGAGATAATCGTTCTCCTTGATGTTGTTCATTCCCACAAATCCAGGCATGTACTCTTTTCCATGGAGGGTATAGCTGGTACGTGGTGTGCGGTCCATCTCGATAACCTCCTTCTTACTATATCGCGGATCCGACACGTACTTGATGTCGTCGAGCGCGCGGCTCTTAACCTCGTAGCCTTCAGGAAGGACATAGACACGCTGAGTCTCGAGATTTATATAGACGTGGTGGTCCTCGTCAAGCGAGTGGAAGTAAGCGTGGGACTTGGGACCACGACCTTGGAAATACTTTCCGCAAACAAGACATGCGTAAACGTTGATGTTAGAAAGGGAAACGGAGCACAACTTCTCGAAGTCGAAGTCGAGCACGTTGCGATCGATAGTATCGAGGTAAAGGTCATCATACCCGTCAGTGGGTGCTGATTGTCTTATAGGTGCTGTGGCAGAGGGGTCTTGGTCGTCTTGGTCGTCTTCTTCGTCTGCGTCGTCTTGTTGTGCGTTTCCATTGTTACTAGACTCGTCGATGAGTTCGTTCGAAGCACCGTCCAGTTCGGGTGAATCAATGTCGTCCAATCGAGATCTCTTCGAAGCTGGCGACGCAACACCAACAAGATCGTCGAGGGCCTCGGAGGCCTGGCGCTTGGCCATTATTAATCTCTGACAGTGTTGTAAATGCAGCGCGCTTCTCTATGGGTTTACAGTATAATGATTCTTTGCCGTGGCCGTGGTCGCGTTCGCGTGATTGTAGTTGAGACTCCATGCCAGGTACGAAAGATTCAAGATCCAAGTGCAATTGTGGCTATTGGGTGGAGCCTTGAGGCTCAGGTCCAGGCCCACCCCGACAATGGAGGTCACCTGAATATCCTTGTCACCACAGATGACATTTGCAGGTACGTCTTCGACTATATATTGTTTTATTACCAATGAAAGCCACAAGAGAGATGGACAAACAACATTTTGTCTATAACCTTTGTACTCCGGAATATGCCAGAATGACCGTACCTAATTACCCAGCCAAATGAACAAATATGAAGGAATGAGAGCGGATATTGGTTTTGATCTATCCTGCCATGACAACATCGTTACCCGCATCCTTCATTAGGCCGTCCCCATCTTCTAGCAATGGCGCAAGGTCATCCATCTCCTGCAGGGTATATTCCACCAGATAACTCTCATCAACCAACTCCTCAGTACGCTTGTAGTGCCTCTCAGTGTACACACGAATGGCGTGCAATACGTCCTTCAGGCTCTTCTGTCCCTTAGCCCCCTTGACAGACAAATTCGAGAACTTGGAGGCAGGGTAACTGCGAACCAGAGTCCACAGGATTCTCTGTGCTACAGGAGCTGTGCGCGCGTTTGTATTCCAATCTCGCAACCTCAGAAGCAGCATGAAGATCTGTTCATCGGATAGACTACCCAGTACCTCGTCCACAGCACTTAAGCCACTCAAGCTGTTCCTGTCGGGGTTGTTCGTTGTGATAACTGACGTGAATAAGTTGAGAAGCCTTCCAGGGTGATTAAGTTGCAATGCAAGAATGATGGCCTCACGGAATGAGCCAGCGTGTATGTGGTTCTCGAGCTCCTGCTCCTGCTCGATCAGTTTGAGAGCAGCTTGGGACGCCGCAGCTTGAGTCGCCGACGAGGTGTCCTTCCAAAAGGTGACAGTTGAGTCACCACTTCCGGACACAATAGTGTTATCCTCGGGGTGAACAGCCACAGCCCAAACACGATCCTCATGATTATCAAGTGTGCAGTCAGCTTCACCTGAGTTGGCATCCCAAACCTTGACAAGGCCATCACCACCGGCGCTAGTGAACTGGACTCGCTTCTTGGACTGTTCTTGACTGGCGGGCATGTTCAACCATGCGACTTTCAAGACACTATTAGAATGACCCTCGAAAGTCCTTACACAAGTATAGCTGGCAAGATTCCATAGTTTGATGGTCTTGTCACCACTGCCAGTGAGGACAGCACCCTTTCCAGTAACAGGCCCATCCTCGCCTTGAATCGCCGGCATATTGACAGGAGAGAACTGAACTGTCCAGACACCACGCCTGTGACCACGCAAGATGCCCTGAACTTCACCCTCCTCCACCGACCAAATTTTGACAGTTTTGTCTTGAGATGCGGAGGCGAAAAGTTGGCCCGAGTGATGAACATTAATGGCGTTGATGTCTTTTTCGTGAGCCTTGCGAGTGAAGATAGCCCTAGAACCACCCTTTTGACCCTTCTGTTGAGCCGTGCGGGGGATATCCCATTTCTTGACGGTCTGGTCTTGAGACCCTGTGATGAGGAATGCAGGAGGATGGTTAAGAGGGTCTGATCGAGCTGGCGAGGACTCTGGTGGTACTCCCTTGGGCAACGCAACAGCACCCAATGATTCAGCATGACCAGAGAAAACAGCCCAGCAGATATAGGAATTGTTTGTAGGATCGATGCGCCACAGACGGGCGGTGTTGTCTTTCGCTCCTGTAGCAATCCAGTGGCCCGACCAATCGATATCCAATGAGATGACAATTTCATCATGACCTTTCAGCAGCGCAACATCTTGACCAAAGTAAGGAGACGAATTCGAATCCCAGTCGGCTTCCCCATTTTGCGCCTCGGTGACTGAGACAATCCTGATATCCTCCGAGTTTGTGGCCAAAGCAACCATCGAGCAGTCTGGAAGCAAATATCCAAGATCGATGATGTCGTCGTGTGTGCCTGATATCCTTCGGAAGGGTTCTGGAGCAGGGGGGGGAGCGGTGTCTGCCCTTTGAGGAGGTCTGTATAGTGCAAGAGTATGATCAACCTGGACAAGAAGAATAAAAGGGAGACCAGGGCGGTAAACGCCAGACACAATGCCTTCCTCTTCACTTTTCGCAGGTTGTTGGGGAGTGATTTCCTTGCCCATATCCGTATCCCAGATGCGAAGAGAACCATTGGCTCCAGCGGAATAAGTCAAGCTCCCATTTTCAATAAAGCCAGCCACTTCAACCAGCTCGAGGCAAGGAACAACTTTGCGAATCTTCCACGATCTGGCGTCCCACCAGGTTATGGTCTTGTCTCTGCCTGCGGTAACAAGAGCGTTTTGTTCTGGGGAGTAGTCAAGACCTTGGACATCCGAGACGTGCGAGTCCAAATTGGCTACGCAACTACGCTTGTGTAGGTCCCATACACGGACCTTTCCATCTTGTTGGCCGCACGACAGCCTGAAATTGACAGTGCATGAGTCCTCCTCCTCTTCATCGGGCTCTTCTTGGCGCTTGATTTTCTTGCTCTTTCCTGACTGATTGTCGCTCGGCCGAGCGGCAGCTTCGAAGAACAATAGCGCTGATACCAAAACAGAAGAACCACGGAAAGTGTGTGTAACAAAGCCACCGATGATATCCCAAACTTTGACCGCTCCATCGGTTCCTCCAGTTGCCAACAGTGTGCTGGTCCGATCAACTGCTAGAACGACAACTGGGGTAGTGTGTGCCTTAACTGTCCTTGTGAGTGTAGCGTCAATAGTTCCGTCTTCTTGCGACACTCTCAAAGTGTATATTCTCATAGACAAAGAGCGGGAACATATGATAAGGTGAGATCCAGAGGGCGTTACTATAACCAGCGTTAGTTGCCTGCATGTTTGTACGATGTTTGGAGACTGACAAGTTAACGTGGAAATGAGCTCTCCATCCTGGAAAAGTCAGTCATGTTCTAATGTGATTTGTACGTGGTCCTTACACCCTCAATTTGAGCCAAATGCTTCCCGTTTGTAGGATCCGTGAGAACTGCATCCTCGCCGAGAACTGTGGCTAAAATTCGTGCACTATTGTCAATAGCTACTGACCCTCCTGTAAATATGGGGCGTATGACATGGTTTACGTCAAACGTGGTCTTCAACGGCTGCTTATTTGCCATTGTGTTGTGGTGATTGTGAGTTAACGAGTATTCGATGTAAAGAATATCATGAGTCCGCGCATGAGGTTTCCTAGTAATTTTTTTTTTGGCGCCTTATCGGTGACAGACTTCTGATTGGCTATGGGGTGCATTAGCTCATCAATACCAGCCACATCATGCACCACGTTTTTGTTCATCGGGTTAGCCGTCATGACTTCCTTTGAACGACTATTATTTATTGCCGCCGAGGTGAATTCATTCAGCAGATACTTGAAACGCAGGGAGAGTCAACGCACAGAACTTACCTTATAGGACGAGGGTGATTTAAGCCATATCATCAACTGTACATGAAACGACGCATGTACGCCTTGTGTTGATGAGCGCTTGCCTACCTTCATCATGGGAATGCAGGGCCCCTTAACTGCCCAAGCGCTTGTAAGACATCATTTAGCTCGAGCTGTCGATTGTTGCTCTCGAATTACTGACACTGCTAGGGGCGGTCTCCTTACGATGATGTTGTTGAATGGGACGATGATCATGATGAGCTACAAAATACCAACGACTCTGGCCAACAATATGACTATCGAGGCCGCCCTATTAACCCTGAAACGAAAAAGATCAATAGAGACATCATTCGTTCGCATAATGAAGTTATGCTAGTTATTGGGGTTGCTGAGCAGGAGAATCCAACTACTAATCCAGAGGCCGAGTCTGATAAACGTCATGCCATGTCTGAAGATGACGTTGGCATAAACCTTGCCTTCTCAGCTCTTCGTTGCGTGGATGCTGCCGGTGCCTTTGGGCTAGATGGCTTCCGTCAGCGAGTTTTGGTAGGTTGTTGTTAACCCTTCTTTTCTATATGCTAACTAGGTACCTTACCATGCTAGATTTATAAGCGTTATTCTCATATCCCGTTTTGGGATTTGTATGCGCAGTCCCGACATACCTTTTCTATCTCCCAAGATCTCCTGCCTGGTGCGTCTGTCAATCTTCTCAGTAATTACATCGACCGACAAATTGCTCTATTGTGGCGCGACAGGCTCGACAGGGTGTTTGCTCGTCGACTGTAAGCCCTTCCCCTAAGCCAGCTATTAAACTTCACCAACTTACAAGCAATAGCGCCCACGAAGTCTGGTCTTACGTCCGGGTTCATTTAGAGCTATATATTGCTCTGCAACGACTTGGCCTGGCCTCTAGCACTAACTGGCTCCCAACTCTATCCTTCTTCGTCCCATTTACTCAAGATTCACCAATTCTGGCCCCCCCACCAGTGAAGGATCTCTCTTTCCAGTCTCTCCTACAATGGATTGGAGGCCTGTGCATATGTTCGACGCCGTTCCTCGTCTGGGTAATGTCCCAGAGATTAATCCGTGACTGGAGACCCCAGATTTGGGCGAGAATATTTCGGTGGCTACCGAACACTGGTTCTCTACCTGGCGTGACTAACAGCTGGCTGCCAACCGACAGACCCCGTGAAAGACCAGAGCACCGGCGTGCTCGGAGCACAGTCGATGATGTGTCGCCTATACGGCCGATCGATGGACAAATGCCCAATGACACAGGCCCAGTAGAAGCTGTTCGGCGGCCAAGTACTTTCTCAGCACGGGGGGATGACTATGCAACCGACGAAGAAGATAATGAAGGGCTTAGTGCCACCTTGATCAGCTTTGACGTTGAAGCCACAGCTGAAGCCAGCGAAGCACCTCCTGGGCTCTGGAGCGCTGAGCTAAGGCCAAGCGTTGAAGCAAGGGGGGCACTTATACCTACAACCACCTACTGCGATACGATGTTGACGCAGCTGCCCCCTCTGATTGCCTCGCATATCTTTGCTGATGCTATTCTGCGATTGGTGACAGCACCGTGGGAAGCAACCGCTCTGCGGTTGATGGCGCACAGTTTCCGTCAACGGCTTAACCTCCCGACTCATGACATTTGCGAAATTAATGTTTTCAGTCATCTCAATTTGACATTCGCACTTAATTTTCTCGGCACTCAAGTGCTGCATTTAGCTTTATGTGGAGAGATTTGGGCAGCCTTCACGACAGTGGCCACCTTTTTACACACAACCCCTGACGAGTGGCGAGAGGCTGAAGCTGAAGAACAGGAGAAAAGACAAGATTGGATAGATGAGAGTATTTAGCAAAGGCCCGATATCTCCAGATCTTTGTACCACACAACATATATCAACGCGCCTGCAATATGAACCACTTGACCATGAACTCTACATGTTTAGTGAACGTGGTTTCCATATCGACTTGCTTGCGTTCTTTGATGCTCGTTGGGCGAACTGCTTTGTCCCATTTGTTACAGCCAAGCCGTGCAACACGCCTCTCATGAAATAAAAAGTTAATGTTTGCACGGGACATTGCGTTGCAGCCTCAGACCACGCCTGTCGTTCAAAAGTGAAATCGCATCGTAGCTGTATATCCAAAATCACGGCATAGTTCCTGAAAATCTTGACTCTAGTTGGAACGTGCCGCAACGACCATTGGATTGGCTCATACCTTAGTTAGGCTAACATCTGAGGTCATCTGGGATAATTCTAGGTCTCTTCTTCGTCTGCACGTCAACCCTGTTAGCCCGGTAGGTGCACGTCACTACAATGCATAAGGTAAGGTACCTAGTCATATCGACGTCGCACCTTCAATTGTCATCAATCTGACGTTGACCGGGAGGCCAGGCAATAAATTGCGAACTGGTTCGTTAGCTGACCCTGAATGGTTCAGGAATCATGATGCATGGATGCTTCAGAACAACTTCCATGTCTGACTGATGGCCTATGTGGCTATGGCTGAACAAACCGTTTTGTTGAGCACTGCATAGTAGAGATGCTCGCAGGGGCTAAGATACCTGGAGCAAGGGTTTCAACATAGATGCATTGTCAAAAGAACGTTGCGATCTAATGCGTTGCATAAAGTCACATACTATCGCCGAAGATGTATGTGCTTATAGCTAGAAATGTACACAGTAATATAGTTAGTTTGAAATTCATCATGCTTGTCTTGGATTAAGGTAGCGTCACGCCCAGTTCCCCCAATCTGCTCATGTCATTGAGTCGCCATTATAAGTATCAATTGCAAAATCATTCAATAAGAAACAACAAAATTAATAATTCAAGACTGGCACAACGAAAAGTTTACGCCCAGGTGGTTATTGCGAGCGTTGACTTATCCTGCGGATAGACTTGGAGGAATAAAGTGTAGGTAAGGTTCTAGATCAGATCCAGTGGCCTTAGAAGAGTTGTATACCTGACTGGAATATCCAATTATGATTCGAAGACATAGAGTCAAAGGAAAGTGATACAATTCGTATCACTTATAAATTGGGGTGCCTCTAAACCGGCATAGCACTAAGCTTCGATCGTGGTCAATAGTAGACGAGCACCAAAGCAAGCACAGTGATCTAAGGCAGATGCGGTACAAGTTATCCGTACAATGTTCACTAATTTCCTTGTCGTAGATAGTGGTTAAAATTCATGTCTATAGCTGTGTAGCTTCAGCGTTATTTCTTGCCCCTCATCATCGTCTACTAATGCTAACCTAACCCCCACCTCGACTCTATCTGATGATGACGTTTCAACTGCTACTTCAATTTCTAAACCAACCTTATTAGCAACCGCCCGAACCCCATAACTGAAAATTCACTTCAAGAATATCAGTTGTCCTGCAAATTATTGAGCAATGTCTGAGCGCACTGTTCTTGTCACCGGCGCTACCGGCCTCCTGGGTCGTGAGGTCGCTACAGCGTTCGGCCTCAAGAACTGGAATGTCAAAGGAACGGGCTATTCTCGCGCAGATGGAATTAATACATTCAAGGTCAATTTAAGTAACGAGACGGAGGTGGGAGAGTTTCTGGATGAGACCAAGTTTGCAGCCCCTTCCCTCTAAGGATGCTGTGCCAGTAGACTGACGTGACTACCTACCTTCAGACCACAGGTTATTGTTCACTGTAAGCTACCAGTACCTGGCATGTTTCATTAGGACAGAGGCTAACCGATTACACACAAAAGGCGCTGCTCAACGGTTTCCAGACAAGGTCGATAAAGACCCCGAAGGCGCTCGTGAACTCAACGTCGCTGCGAGCAAGGCACTCGCTAAGCTGGCCGCAGATAGAGACATCTTTGTCATATATATATCAACCGACTACGTGTTCCCCGGCACGCCGGGGGATGCTCCATATGAAGCTGACGCCAAGCCTCAGCCTACCAATCTTTATGGCCAAACCAAGCTGGATGGTGAGCATGCCGTCTTAGACACGCTGAAGCAGACTGGAAAGGAGGGCCTAGGTGTCGTCCTTCGAGTTCCTGTCCTCTATGGGAACGCTGAGACGCCAGCCGAGAGTGCGGTCAATGTTCTTATGGATGCACTTTGGAAGGCACAGACACAGGGAACTGAAATTAGTATGGACCACTGGGCAATTCGCTATCCTACGAACACAGAAGACATCGGTAGGGTCTGCCATGGTATGTCTCACTCTGCTTTTAGCCATCAGGTCTCAAAACCATGGTGTCAATTGAACAAGTCTTGCCAAAACTCTTTGAGGACAAATAAGTGCGCGAGAAGATCACGCTGACATTAAGCACAGATATTTCCGTCAAGTACCTCGATACTCCAAGTGAGGAGCGATCTCGTCTTCCTCAAGTTCTCCAGTTTTCCTCAGAGGATCGAATGACGAAGTATGAGATAGTAGCACTGTTTGGTGAGATAATGGGCCTGTCAACGGAAGGGATTAAGGCCAACACGGAAGGGAATGACCCAAATGCCAGTGTACAGCGACCCTACGACTGCCACCTGAGTACAAAGGCGCTGAAAGATCTGGGAATTGATGTTTCAACCTGCGACTTCAAAGGCTGGTGGAGACGTGAGGTTCGTGCATTTCGCAAGTAATAGGGAGCAGACCTTTCCGTCTCATAGCAAGGATCGCTGCATTCCGGCGTGGGATATGTGTTCTTGAGAGGAAAAGTTTCGGATGAGACGAAGGGTTCCCTTGAGTCGTGCTTGGTGGAAAAAGGGAGGATGTCTTGGACGCAGAACATGACTGGAGACCCGACGTATGAAGAAAAAAACCACGAAACTCTCACTTCTTTATTTCATTCGTTGAACTGAAGGACAGTAAAAGACTACTATAGAAAAGTCACGGCTTGGTCATGACTTTATCAGATCATAGCAGAATATCAAGTCAGCACGTTTCTATTCGTTGAGAACTCTTTCGTGGAACACTATAGTGTTTTAAAACATGTTTTATCCGCTGCATTTTCGAATCCTGCTACATAGGTAGTGCGAAGGGAGTTGCGTGTCTCAGTAAATTAGCCAAACAGGTCGTTAAGGTAGAGAGCTAGCGTTCACTGGGTCGTGAGCCGCGGTGTCTAAAAGTGCTATCTTCATTAAAATCGGCATTTTATGTAAATCAGTCCCATCCAAGGAAGTATTGTTGCGTCGTTGAACACTGGAATGGATGTCTAAAGGGAGTAAGTCGGACCTCGGCCCTAAAAGCCTGGCATCATACCAGAGACTCACCTCTTACACCTGGCCACATACCATTGCTGCAATTGAGCGGGCTTTTATCACTTTATCGAAAATCGAGCTTTGTCTAGGGATGAGTCTGGAGAGCTGGTCTGCTTTCTCTCGTAAAGTCATGTGGTGCTTGCTTCTGTTATTATGGATGCTAATTCCCGCCCCCTTCCGCGCCTTTGCCTTGAATTCACGTCAACTGCTTGTTGAAACTGCAAAAATTGTGACCGCGGGCTGTCCTCCTTACAGCATCTCCTTTTGGGAAAAAAAAAAAACTTTCACGATCAGCTTAACTCAAGCTCCTATTCCAATATCAGCAATCGGCATTTTTCACCTGGCGTGAACGCTGTTTGAGGTTCCGTTTCGTGTTGTCTGGATACGAAAGCAATCCATTTCTGAACATCGAGTTGCAAATCCACGTTCTCATGGATGCTTGTCAAAAGCCATCGGCTTTTCTTGTCGGTCTTTCTCTCCACTGTCACTTATCAACTTTCGTGGAGTAGACGTACCAGGTACAAAAACACCTGCTAAGATCAACCCTGTCGGCGATCTTAAGCGACGGCCTACCCAATCTTCTTGCAACAACGGATCGATCCGAAAACCTTGTTGGACGCTTCAGGCAACTCGAAGGGTCCGATAGGGCTGCATAGTGCTATCCAAGGGTCCATTCACCACTGCAGGAACAAACTCGTTAGTGGCAGCACCACTAGGTATGTCGTCGTCAGTGGTGGTCGCGGCTGCCCCGTTGCAATTCCATGACTACTTGCAGTTCCCAACCAATGATACAAAACCGCCAATACCAGACTTTTCGAAATATAGGAATTTACGTGGGAAAAGTGTGTGTGCTAAATCCCGAAAAACATTTGAGGTTTATGCCGACCCGCCATCAGAAGGAGCCCATCTTGCGGAGGCGGATTGTTATCCACGACTTGACTCAGATCGACGCCGGTCCAAGAGTGTGCCTTCATTGTTAACATTATCGCGTGAACGAAAACTTGTTGCGCCGGTGGTCCCAGCGCTACCGCTACCGTCCCCCTCAGTCTCGGTTTCAGTTGGCAATCGGGGAGTCGAATTCTTGAAAGGTCTCGCGGAGAGCGTTACAGGGGTCATTGGCAGCCTCTCTCCACGAATTGCGGCCAGCGCTGATAATGACAATGGGCCCAATAGGAACCGTCAGGATTCGCTGTGTTCTGTGCCTTCGATCATTCGCTCCCCGGTTCCGTCAGCGTTAGTGTCGCCGTGTGCACAAAGCTTCCCTGGCGCATCAGGCAATTTAAATTTAGCTTCAGCAGAGTCTCTGACCGCGCCGTCGCCCGCTGTCCCGCCGGGCCCCAGCAGCCCCCTGACAAGTCCGTTATATGTTTTAAAGCCTAAAACTACAAACATCCCGCCATTTCTTTCGAACTTAGCCTCGAAACCTCTACCACTCCGATCGCCGAATTTGAACCAAGAATTCTCTCGCAGCACTGCGCATCTTACTGGCCGTGACCGCAGCCGCAGTCGAAGTCGCAGCCGCAGTCGTCCCCGGGGCCCAGACTTATTCAAACCACTTCCACCGACATATGCGTTTGATCTGCCAGCTCCAGAATCACCTATACTTCGTACCGTGCCGTCTGCGAGTGATATCGCCAGATTTAAACGTCGCAATCTACACGCTCTGCGCATCAATACTGAAACTGCTGAGCGCGCTGCGAAAAGCGAACGAGAGGACCTTGAGCGCGAGGAAGACGAGGAAGCCGAACGCATAGCCGACGAAGTTGCCCGTCTTGAAGCTGAGACTGATCGTATCCTCGCCGAGCAGAAGAAACGCGACCTCGCCCGCCGCCAGGCGCAGCTGCCCACTCCATCCCCTAAATTTCCACGATTTCTTGTTCTTGACAAGTTTTCATTTCTCTATCGCAGTCGGCGATCGAATGCTTTGACAAGCCGAGCCGGCGCGCCAAGCCCAGGGGCACCGACAGTCTTTTCTCTTGATCTCAGTCGGCCTACCAGTCCTGAGGATTCTTCATCACCAGGAAAAATGAGTTTCATAGAACAGGGTGGTAAAGGTATCGTGCCAGGTACTGACGCCCCAACTTCGGCCAGTAATGGAGGTGAGAGAGTAAGTTTTATACCTAATCCCCAGGTGCTCATTCAGATTCTGACATGATTTTTTCTCTGCAGCGCGTGTGCGTACGATGTCTATCATCAGTCATCAATCTTCCTGTCAACACTGATACTTCTCCTGTTGATATCCTCTACTCAACCGCCAACCTGACCAGCCATGATATCGATCCCAAGGCCAGCGTATTGATCGAATGCTACGTTGAGCTTGGTCTCGAACGGCGCCTTCGCCGTTACGAACGAATTCGTGACGTTATGAATTCTTGGGATCGTGACCAGCAGAATTCTCTTCTTGTTGTCACCAATGATATCTCACAAAGCGATGACCCTGATCTCGATATGAAGTCTGTGCCACGAACTCAAACCCCTCCCCCAGGCTTCACGCTGCAAATGTACCACTCTTCCAGGCCAGGAAAATGGAACAAGCGATGGATCACCTTGCTGGAATCTGGCCAGATGTTTGCTTCCAAGAAGCCTGATTCAAAGGCTTCGGACAAGGACAGTACTGTCCTGTGTCATTTATCAGATTTTGACATCTATACACCAAGAGAGAGTGAGGCCAGGCGCCATCTAAAAGCCCCCCGACGCTTTTGTTATGCTGTTAAGAGCCAGCAGAAGACCTTCGTTTTCCCAAACGGCGAGAATTTTGTTCATTTCTTCTGCGCTGAGGACGGAAAACTTGCCAGGCGTTTTCTTGAACTTGTGCAACGTTGGCGAAGTTGGTATTTGGTCAATAAGCAGGTTGACTTCGAGAAAAGGGACAAGCCCCTGCAACTTGCCATGCGCTTAGAAAACGACACGGCCCCCAAAGCCATTTCCAGATCGAAGAGTTCTGCCGTTTATAAAGGTCATAGTACCCAGGTTTCTGTCGACGAGACGCCATATACGATTGGCGCTTTCCAGCCACTTCTTAATATGGACCGCTTTGATAAGCCCCTGGAGGAGTTCGGCAAAGATCTAGAACAGGACAAAAACAAGCATGGGGATCCTGATACTGAGTTTAAAAGTGGACTCGTCCGAAAGGCGACCTGCAAACAACCAGACGTATTAAAAAAGTCCAGATCAATACATCAAAAGCATAGGTCACCGCCAGCGCTTCGGGACGAGGCGCACTTCTCTTCCACGGGGCTTTTGGGTCAGGGATACGAAGAGAAACGCAAAATAGCTGAACGGGCACCTATCATTAGCCCCCCTCCCACCAACGCAGCTTTCACAAAAGGAGCCTCACTCCTGGGTCAGGGGTATGAGCAAAAGCGCAAGATCTCTGAGCGAGCGCCAGTCAACAACAGTGTTCCTTCAACGAACGCAGGCTTCACAGAGGGTCCTTCACTGCTCAACGGTGGTGTTGTCTCGCCTACGTCTCCTAATGAGAATATGGCAGATTCGAAATCATGGTTTCCTTTGGGAGCAGATCAATCTTCTCAGCCACGCTACCGTAACCGATCTGTCCGAGATCCTAATAGGCGGCCTACCACGTCCGAGAAGGTCCCAGACATACCCCAGCCGCTAGTCAATCTTACCAATAGCTTCCCTGAGCCGCCTCGCTGGCGCGAGAATAAGGGCCATGGCGTAAAAGCCCCAGCCGGTGGTCCCTTAATCAGCCTCGCTACCGGGGGGTCAACGAACAAATCTTTCAACACTCGGAGTGCCTCTGGTCTTGTTGGGCAATCTCGACCCCTGCCCTCTTCTTCGTCCATGACGGTTGGTAGCCGTCCTCGGAGCCGGTCTATTGCAGGAACCCAACAATCATCTAGCCATGCTCCTCCTGTTCCTCCTTTGCCAATCCGTTCCTTACGTCGAGAAAACACTGCGCCGCTCGAACAGTCTCGTGGTCGTGATCCTCGTCCACGAGAGCCGTTGATCAACCGAGCCGGGACGATGGGCTTCTCATCAAGGAATTAAAAAGAGGCCGGAACCTCCCTTTCTTTGACAAACGATGAGTTGTTAAAGACGATGTTAAAAGCCTATGCAGTTATGTCCATCATGTCCAAAGAATAAACGTTCCTCAGTCATGACTTTGTGGCCTTCTTTACGAATCAGAGTACTACCTGCGGTGGTGGTGCATAGGAGTGGAAATGCCAAAGAGAAAGTGGTGCCAGGTGCTCTCGGGCAGGGACCTGCGAGTTATGCCTCGTTTTACCGTTATGTGTTCCTTTTGGCGTTTCACCGGAGTTTTTGTTTTGCATAACTTCTTTCTCGATCTTCTATATATCCTTGAGCAAGAGCAGAAGCTCGTATTGGTACAAGATGGCGGGTTCCATCTATTCCTTGAAGAGTGGATTTACCATATGTTTTATGATATCAGCTATCTTTCATACCTTGTCAACTTGATTACTTGGTTCATCGTACATGACAGTGGTCCCTACGGTGGTGGCACATCTGCCACTTCGCTTTGAAAGGTAGCAACCTTTACAATTTGGCCGTACACCGTACCCTTTCTTTTGCACTTATGTATGGATATGATTCAATTCAGAGCTTTTAGTTTACTTGCTGCGCTTGTAGATCTTGGCAAGGAAGGCCTCGAAAACAGTCTTCTTGAGACCCTCGTTCTCATCGATGTTGGCAATACGCTCACGAATTTGACCAACAACTTTCTCCTCATAGTCGAGATAACGCTGCTCAAGATTGAGATCATCGTAAAGCTTCTTGACGACCTTCTCCTTCTCGTCGTCCTTGCGGCCATAGTTTTCCTCAAGAATTTTTCGCTGCTCAGGGGTTGCCACGGCCAGGGCCTGGTTGACGAGCCAAGAGCACTTGTTATCCTTAATATCGGTGCCGATCTTGCCTATATGCTCAGGCTTGCCGAAGTTGTCAAGGTAGTCATCTTGAATTTGGAAGTACTCCCCGAGAGGAATGAGGATGTCCTCAGCTTGCTTGAGGTTGCTGGGAGTGGCGAGGTTGAGCTGGTGAAGGGCGAGGGCAACGGGGAGGTAGAACGAGTAATAGGCGGTCTTGTAAATGACGATGAAGCTATACTTCTCAAGGGAGAAGTTGTCGAGGTTGACGTTGTCTTCAGGGGCGGTGAGTAGGTCGCACAGCTGGCCGAGCTCGGTCTGGAAGGTAGTCTCATGGAAAAGCTCGATAAGATCGACGTAGGCGGGGTGCGAGCGGAAGTACTTCTTGAGAAGTGTGTAAATGGCGGATTCAAGCATGAAGGCGTCGTTGATAGCTATCATGCCAACACCCTCCTGGCGGTACCAACAGGGCTGGCCACGACGGGTAATGCTCGAGTCCATAATGTCGTCGGAAACGAGAAAGAAGGCCTGGAGAAGCTCTGTCATCCAGCCAAGAGTAGCAGCCTGGAAGTACTGCTCCTCGGTAAGAGGCTTCTCGAGGAGGAGGGAGACGGAGTCGGGGACCGACATGCCGCGATTGCATTTTCCGCCAAGAGGGTTGACCTCGAGAGACTATGGAGCAGTGTGTCAGTTCACATTGGAACTCGATCTATGCCGATGAGCAGCTTTCGTTTTATACTTACTCTTTTGTACCAGTCGAGCTGCTCTTGAGGGAGCTTGTAGGAACGGGCATGGTCGAGAAGAGCCTCCTCAAGCTTGGGGTAAACGGAGTTGAACTCCTGAAGGGTGGTTTGTTGAGCCATCTGTGCTGAATTGTGTAAAGTGAGTTGCGTGTGCGCGCTGGAAAAGAAAAGAACCTGAGGAGTCCGTCGTTGGGAGAAGACGAAGAAGAAAAATGAAACTCGGAAGTGAGAATGCTAGACTGATCTTCGGAACATGTACGACAATTAGATATCTACTAATCTCAATAGACTGGGGTGTCTTTTCTAAGAGGGGCTTTGCTCAATGCCCCTCTTCCCTTATTCGTGAATTGGAGCAGGAGGGGCTGTGAACGCTTTGATTTGCTCGGTGAGGCCAAACAAAGGAGGTCCCCGGTTCAAGGGACCAGTGAAGTGGAGGGGCACTAGGCGGGGTTGCTAGGCGGTGAGAGCAGCCTGGTTAGGCACTGTTACCTGACCTTACCTACCGGGCTACTACCAATCTTAGGTAGGTGGTTGACGAAGGAAGCAAGCACCGAACTCAAGATTTACGATCTGGCGTGCAACTAGCGAGTCTTAAAAGGATACTATATCAGGAGTGGGGGTTAGGCATACAATATAGAGAGGAAAGACTGTGTACCTAGGTAAGTTATTTTACTACCCTTGATATTCTGTGCACTAGGCTGATATGGTATTACTGATGGAAAACTACTCCGTACTGCGATAGTCTTTTCTGTCTACTAACTGGTATCTAAAAACCATTCTCTCCTGCATAGGTACCTTGTATATTTATTAAAGTTGTTTGTGGCACCTGAAGGGCTTGATAGCAAAGGATCTGCTGAACTTATTGATAGTACCTTTTCTGGCAGAAATCCAACAAGAGACGACAGACTAGTAGTACTAGGTTATTTCTTGTCTGAAGTTGGAAGTTGGAAGTTGGAAGTTGTTGTTATTGGAGGGTCAGAGTTTTAACTAGAGATGTCTGCTTCTGACACTATCCTTCCTACAAAGAAAGTCTAATGTTCCCATACTCGAAGCGTTATCTAAATCCTTAAACCCCTAACGCCCTATCCTTCCATGGATGCCTATATCAAGCCCAAGCGTTGAACTTCTTCCATATATTGACTGATCCCTTGTGACACAACATCCTTGATCCGATCATACCACTCCATATCATTCTCTTGAATCACGGCTAATGCGTCGAGCAGCGCTCTCTCTGATGCACCGTCCCTCATCATCACCACGATGCACGCCGCGTTGAGTTCTGCATTGCGGAACCCACGGACAAAGGTTTCCACATCGTACATATGCGCGAGTCGAGTATGCGTCGGCGTACTGTCCAGTTCTCTGCACTTCTGGATTGGCGGGTAGATTATCAATAACGTTTCGGTTGCTGACATGCATTGGATAGAGGAATCTGCACATGTACATACCTGGCAGTCCCGGCACCTCGCTCCCACGGACTTGACATAGTTGTTACACTTCCTACTGCCCCAGCGATGGCTGCAAGGCCAATGCATGTTGCTTTGTGAAGTCTCTGTTTTTTGTATCTCAGCCGGAATATTTGATATGGATGTGTCGTAACGAGCCCACTGTTCTCTTGCTGTGTGCTCAGCCAGAAATTCGGTTCACTTCTCGAATACATGCCGTGTGCACTCGCTCATATACTATGTTTCGCTCTTGTGACGAAGCTTGACACGGTAATGATTTGGTTCGCACGTGCTGCATAGGATTGTGCGAGGTTGTATTGGACACTCATTTTGTGAGACGTCGCTGATATTCGCTGATATTCGCTGCCATTCGAATGCTGTGATACATTTCTGTTGGCTGAGAAAGCAAGCCAATGCACCTGTGCAAGAGAGTCAAGTGCTGGATCCGTGGCTCTTGACGACAGCGAAGATGTACAGAAACACCGCAAGAGCCCTGCGCTCTCTTTAAAGGGCAAAAGGTGAGAAATAGTCAGCTGCGAACTGTTCAACGCGGACTCTATTATCAAAGCTCTGCCGGTTCTGGCTGCCGAAATAGAGTTGACAGTTCAAACGTTAATCACTGGAACCTATGTTTGAAGTATAACGGTGCCGGAGCCATCTCATAGACTGTTTTAGAGCATTTAATACAAACTTAGTGCCCCCATAAGCTCGAATCAGCCTCCTTAGCAATACAGTGTTCACTTCTGAAGTCTTGGATGCGCCTTCAACTTAGCATGCCACGCTAAGCTCAGTACAACAGCTTACACGTTATTTCATCCTTGGCTCCCAGTTTTTGTCCAGCTTTTCTTCTCTCAGTCTCTCAAGTCGTTCTGTCAAGTTGCTATGTGTCCAATGCATGGGTCCCCTATCCCGCGCCGCCTCAAGTGCATCGCAAACCGCATGGTAGACTTCACTGAAATTACGAAAAATGTAGTCAAGTGCAGCAGTAAGAAGATTATCCACGTTGTACCTTTTCTTTGCCTTCTCGATGTACTTATTGACCCGTTCGTACGTGATGCCATCCACCTCGCGGTACTTGTCAAGCAGGTATTGCGCGAAATCGATATGGAGATCTGATGCCTTCACCTCATTGTCTCCAAATTGCCTCCCTATTCTCTTGAGAGTCAATTAGGAGGTGAAAATCCGGTAGCGGCACCGTGGGGTGAGTGCCCATGGATGGATTGACCTTACCTCGCAGTCAACGCATATGCTTTTCTTGAGGAACACATAGTTGGGACACTTGACTTCCGGTGTCCAACACAAGATGCAGGGAAATATCCTAACAGCTCTGTTGATATTCATCGTACTCCTCCGAATGACCCTAGAAGATTGGTCTCAAGTGCGAGTGATTGTTAGGGAATGGTTGCTAAGGATACAGAAGATACGAAGCAAGAGGCTCATATGAATAAAGATTGAACAATTCTTATGGAAATGATATATTTCTTGCTTTGAGAGATTCTCCTGATATAAGTAACGAGACTTCGAAAATATAAACGGCGATTACGCCTGGTTTTATCCTCCGACTTCACCCATGCCTTCTAGTATCTCTCCATCGGTTAAACTAACAAAAAATTTCGCACTGCTAGGAATAAAACTCTGTATCCATAAAGGCCTTGCTAAAAATTAGAGTGGTTTCACCGAGATTTCGGAGTATTGACTGATCTTACTTTTTACTGGCGCTGCTGTCGTACAACATCGACGTTTAAAATGAGTGTAAGTGGATGGAAGGGAGGTGGCTGCAATATTGGTTCAATGGTGCATTTCCAAAATAAAGTCTCGCACATCGTAAGTTACGGTCACGCCCTTGACAGTTGAGAATTTAAATTATGTGTAACAGTTGACGGTTCAAATCCAACGGTTCTGATTTATACCTGACAATATTCCTTTGTGTTACCTTTCTTGTACCTATCGTGCATAGTGCGAAACCACAGTGTTCTTTCATGTAGGCACTGCCTATGACGGGCGCCCCCAAGTTGTTGACATGATGGGTCGTCAATGTTTCGCGGTCATGCTCATGACACCTCCAAACTTCGCATTGGGACCGCCAACAACGCCCGAAGCCTGACTACAGCTCACTAGGTAGTAGCCTTCAGAAATCTCAATCCAGTATTCACTGGTAGAGCACAAGAGGCACGGCGCACAGGCGCTCCCAACTTCGTGCCGTGACTCCCTTCTGCCAATAGCTACCCCACCAGCCAACAAAACAGCAAAAGATGGCACTCAGCGTCCACGAGATCTCCCAGTTGCGTGCTGCCTTGCAAGATGCCGTCGTCAAGTGCTCAGAAAGATGTTTGTATCAGTCATCAAAATGGTAATTAGTTTCACCAAACTATTTCTAACCCTGGCACATAAACTGACGTGGTCAGGGCTGCCGAACTGCTCAATGCGCTCCCCGAGATCGAAGAAGACGAAGAAAACATCAACCCTGCAGATCCCGGACACGCCTCTCCGATATTCGCTGCGAACAGCGATCCAGAAGAAGCAATTCTTGAAGCCAAAGAACTTAGCAAATATCTCTTGGCCAAATCTCTCTTCGACTGTCGAGAATATGACCGTTGCGCTGCCGTGTTTCTGCCCGACTCCCTCCTTTCAAGTGTTCTTGCCTCGCGTGTAGACAGCACTTCAGCATCCACCGCCACTGGAAAGGGGAAGGGGAAGGCATCCAGCGCTTCAGCTGTGATGCCACTGCCAAAACTCAGTCAGAAGAGCTTGTTCTTAGCACTATATGCCAAGTTCATGTCCGGGGAGAAGCGCAGGAATGAAGACTCCGAGATGGTTATGGGCCCTCAAGATCTTGGTACAGTGGCCAATAAGCAATTACTTGTAATAGGCCGATTCTTAGCAACTTGGTTCGAGGAGAGGACAACGGAAGACGATGAAGTATTGGGAAGCCAGGGATGGCTTGAATATTTGTGAGCGCTATTCTTGTTGATTTGGTGTTAATTGACTAATCACAACATATAGGTATGGCATGGTGCTAGCCAAAGAGAAGAACGATGACAAGGCACTGGAATATTTTATCCGAAGCGTGCACAAGTACACCATGAATTGGGGCTGTTGGTTGGAAATGACATCGTTAATATCTCGAGTTGAAGATGTGAGTCTCCCATGTCATATCCTCGCTTCTTTTCAATCGCTAACACCTTCCAAGTTGAATCGTATATCCAGACATTGTCCTCAGAATATTGTCTCTTACATGTTCCACCTGCACACCTCTCTAGAACTCTATCAACAAGGTCCCGGTCTTGCCAATTCTCTTGAGCAACTTCTTTCGATATTCCCAACATCCTCTTTTCTTCTCACATGCAATGCACTCCTGGCATATCACGCAAAGGATCTGATGGCTGCTGAACAGCACTTTACTCGACTGCTGGCACTCCATCCACATCGGCTAGATTCTCTCGACCATTATTCTAATATTCTCTACGTTCTCAATCTTCGCCCAAAACTGGCATTCCTGGCACACCTATGTTCCAGCGTGGACAAATTCAGGCCCGAGTCTTGCGTGGTGATTGGAAACTATTACTCCCTACTATCGATGCATGAGAAGGCTGTCCAATATTTCCGCCGTGCGTTGACGCTAGACCGGTCATGCTTGTCAGCATGGACGCTAATGGGTCACGAATATGTTGAGCTTAAAAACACGCATGCGGCAATTGAGTCGTACCGCCGTGCAGTTGACGTGAACCGTCGGGACTATCGGGCCTGGTATGGTCTTGGTCAAACCTACGAGATGTTGGAAATGCATACATACTCATTATGGTACTATAAGAAGGCGGCTGGTCTACGGCCATGGGACGGAAAGATGTGGATGGCTGTAGGCTCATGTCTACAGAAAATGGGCCGAGAACGAGATGGTATCAAAGCTTTAAAGCGAGCTTTACTAGCTGATGCTTATTATGACGTGGGGAGCAGTTTTGGTAGCGGGGATCTCCTTGGCAGCCGGAGCGCCACGGGTCATATGGACCCCGACATCCTTCTGCAAATTGCGGTTATGTACGATCAGCTTGGTGAAGAGGAAGAAGCCAGGTCATACATGGAATTATGCGTGGCCCAGGAAGACGGTGGTGGAGCTGCAGAAGCTGACCCGGCTGAGTCGATTGCTATTCACAACGACTCTCCACCGGGTTCAGATAATGGTGCCGAGGGCAACGAGAACTCAGGGAACGAGGGAACCGGAGTCACGGCGGCGACAAGCAAAGCGCGTATGTGGCTGGCAAAGTTCTCAATGCGCACTGGAGATTACATAACGGCCTCTCGACTTGCAGGAGAGTTGTGTCAGGACGGCGTTGAAGTGGAGGAAGCAAAAGCACTTGTGAGAGAAGTTCGATCTCGAATGGAAGCGACGGGAATGCTCGACCCGCTGAGTTAGCAATATCAGCAACGACAAGTAGATGCCTAATCGTGAAATTAGAGGTTTGCAGCCAAGGATGTCTTTGGTTGCTCATGAAATGTTCAAGCAAAGATGGCTAGTAAATAATGTTATTCTAGAGAATAAATTCACCACGAGTAGCCACTTGGGAATACGCTAGCAGTTGCATGATATACTACGCACCTATTTAAAGCTTCCCCGGATCTACCGCCGCTTGCATCATCGATCATTCTCCTGGAAGCTACACTTGTAAATGGTATTCCCATGAGGAGAGTTGAGGTCGGCCCGATAATCGAAATCTAGGTACGTAGGTATATGCACCATTGACACTGCCGTATATTTACACAGGTACCTAGTCAGAACTCAAGAAATGCACGTTCCAGCAGTTGAAGTCATTGAACGATAATTGCAGGAATCAAGACAGCTTATGAAGGCAAGTCAAGAACCAACATTACTAGCCACGATACAAAGACTTCCAAAAACTATGCCACCCCAGAGTCCTCGTTGTCTTTCTATTGCGGTCTATTCAGATACCATATTCTTTCGTGAGTGGTCCCCCACCATCATTGATGTCAGTAATACAGTTTAGTTCAACATTGCTTTCCTGAGGAATGATCATATGGCCAAAGCTGCGACACCAGCCAACACGAAAGCCCCGAAGCTTCCAGACATCTTGTTAGCAGCAGCCGAAGGCACAGAAGCTTCGATAGTACCAGTAGGGTTGACCGGAGTTGGGGCAGCCTGTGATGGAGGAACAGCTGGTTGTTCGAGATTAGAGGGAGGAGGAGGCAACTCTGGGGCAGGAACCGGAACCTCGGGGGGCGGAGGAGGTGGTAGGTTACCAGCAGCTGGAACTGTGGCTTTTGGTGGAGAGGGCTCAGATTCAGGTGCAGATGCAGGAGCTGTAGCGGCAGGAGGAGGAGCAGGGGCTTCTAGGATAGGAACCGTAGACTTGGGGATTGCTGATGGAAGAGAAGACTCAGAGTACGGAGCTGTAGCCTTGTGAGGAGGTGGCGGTGGTCCGGGAATCGGGGCCGAATACTCCGAGGGAGGTGGAACCGGCTTGCCAGGAGGTAGTGGTGCTACAGGAGCAGATGAGGACGTCACGGGAGGCGTGGGGGGCATTGGCTGGCCAGGGGGAGCCGTGGGATAGACAGCTGTCCCAGGAGACTTTGTGTTCTGCGTGTAAGTGACAGTACACGGGCAGTCTGTCTCATATGTCAACTGCAATCCATGATAAAGTAGGTGGCCATCATCACTCACTCGTGATAGTCAAATAAGTTGGCTCCGTGGCCGTGTAAGTGACGTTTTTATGTTGAAACGTGGTAGGTTCCTGCTATAGTCTTAGCCAAGCTGACCTTAGCTCATTTTTTAATCCAACTCACAGGGCAATAAAATGAATAGTTAGAAGTGATAGTGGTCACGAGGGTCTTGGCTGTGGTGTGCTCCGTTTCATTTTTGAAGGATGGTTTCGGGACGGGCGACATCATCGGCAAAGAGCCAGCAGCAACACCCCCAATGAGCACGACCGCTGAGAGAGCCTGGAAGACCTTCATCTTTGTTGTCAAATTTATGTCTGAGTTTGGAGGCCAATGATAATATTCCGGGGAGAATATAAGGATGTTAAGAGAATGTTAAAACACTTCATTGTTCAAGACAATCACGCAGCTTTTATACTTCGCAAACTGACATGTGAGCACATATGGAAACCACCGAGTAACCTTTCAAATCGAGACACTAGGGGATTTCCGAATGTACGTGAATGGCGGGAGACTCCGATGTGAGTGTAGGGCTGAAGATGGCTCTCTACGGATGTAGAGGAAGCAACAACTACCTACCTATCCCCTAGACGGTCCGAAGGGTATATTTAGGTATTCAAGATTAATAACAGAATTAAGTAATAGTCTAATACTGTTCTATCGAATAAGAGAGATAGAAAGATTAAAAAACTGAAGTGAATACCTAAATGTTCCTTCGGACTGTCTAGGGGATGTGGAAGATACTCACCAAATCGCTATTTTCAGTCAGAGAGCTTGCTTAGCTTTTACAGATACAAGCTGAAGAGTCACATAACCAAATCATTACTAAACCCACGCTCTGGGTAGCTCAAATGACGTTGAATCTTGCACCAGATCTCATGCAAATGTTTGTGGGCGAGCAAAGTCACATTGAGTTGGTGAGGAAGTAGACGCAATTTGAAGTCATGATATCATATCTCGCAATTGGCCGATGTCTGTACCTTCGGCATCGGTGTCCTCCTCTTGTAACTACCTAAAATTTCAATGGACGGCGAGTCCGTTCGTTCAGATATATTTCTGGATTTGGGGTACTTATTTGCGTAGCAGCTTTGGACTGTTATAACCGCAGTGCTCTCAGTATTGTAAGCTAGAAGCTTGGAAATTGGAAAAGGGCATAGTAACATAACAGCCACTTACACCAAAGGTATTCTATGTAACAATTAAAAACTTTTCAATTCACGCACATTTACGTTTTTACACAGTCAAGTCATGCTGTATGATAATTGTGTTAGAAGTAAGGCCAAGAGCAATAAGGTGAAGGACCTCTGATCATAAGACTCGGGCATAATTATCTCACGGACAAAGCCACAGAAATCAAGACAAGCTATACAAACATGCGAGAATAGTCTCAAAGTATAAAGCAGTTATCAAAGAAACGAAATTACACAGATAAACCTATCAATACCTGTCAACAACATCCAAGGAGCCTAGCCGCAGAACGGAGTTCGTTGGTCAAGGTCACGTGTTGGTGAATGAAGCAACCAAAGTCGTCACACGATTCACCCCGCCTCGAGCACTTCATCTTCATATCCACGACCTCATGGTAAACTCGTCGCAACTTCTGATTCTAAATAAACATGTAGATCATGGGCAGCTTCTGTTCTACGCTTCAACAAACGCCGAGTATGAATCTATGGAAGAGGCATGCCGCAACCTCTTCACTTTATGCCCAGCAAGGTCTCCGACCTCGAATCAAAAAGTGTTAACAAGTCAAGCTGTTCGTCTGACATGGCCCATAACGCTTCTCAATTCCTTCAAACGTCACTTGGACTAGCTTAAGGGTGCCAGAACGGAAAGATGAGAGTCTTTCGCTGTACAAACTCCCAAGATACTGTGCTCCCACCTTCTTCGGCGGGTGATTATAGCCTAGCGTAGGATGTTGAAACTGACCAGCAAAGCATATGGCTATGTGGTCTCCTCTCCAGCCAAGTTCGGACGTGAGGGAAAACTCCAGGCTTGATATCTTGACCTGTACCAGCAGAAGTTGAGCCGCAGAGGTCGACTCCTTGATCTTGAGCTGCCAAAATCCCATGAGCCCAACCAGGGGAGTCTACAAGCCCCACGACCATCATCGGCTGCTATTGCTGCTATTATGAAGAGCCCAAATATCATCACAAGCCCTTCTTATCACTTGGGACTTGAACATTCCAGTGTTTTCAAAATTTCTCAACAACAGCCGCGCCTCAGATGAGGCATTTCTTACCCACTCTACTACTTTCTTGGCCATGAACCTTGTTCTGGACCTCAAGGACCAACACGGCACAAGGGAAACTTGTCGGCCGATGTGTGCGGACAGAATTGAGCTCGGAGTGGAGATGTGCTCGTCGGTAACGGATCAGATCAAGTACCTTCGGCCTGGCCTCACTTCAAAGATCACCGTTGCCGGCCGGTCTCCGAAATTGTGGACCTTCCCACTTGCTGCTGGATGGTTTTCCAACGTCTGAACTTCGCACATCAGCTCAAGCAAAGTAGCGCACGCAAGTTCGTGCATCCGATCAACTGAGTTTTCAAGCGTGGAACTTATTGACAGAATTGAAGTTCTGGACCACCTTATTGAGGATGATTCGCCAGTTTCCACACTGGCCTTCGAAACATATGTGTGCGTGCGTGAGAGAGAGGCCTTCTGACAACGATTGTTGAAAGAAAGATCAAGTGGTAGTGACATGAAGCCTAGCCGCTTCTACATGCAGGAAGAAGTGGTCTGGCAGCTACGATGACTCGCAACGACGGACTTTTTGCCGACATCGCTGGCTAGAAACTAGATTTCATTCGAATTTGGCAAGATACATTCGATCATGTCTGATCGGGAGCCAAAAGCTCGTTCAGCCCCAGACTTTGCTCTTGCAAAATCCTTCACATGCATATTCAAACCTGGCCAAGGGCGATGGGATCGACAATCAACAAAACAAAATTTGGTGATGTGGACGTCAGACCTCAAAATGGAACTCCACAGGCCTATAACAGCCAGTCTTACAGAGTCTGGAGAGTACACACTTGCAGACCGTGGCACGCTCGCTTCTTGGCTGCAGAACGTGCAGAACGGAGCCTTCTCAGGTTAGGCCAACAATTCGAGAGGGAAGCCAAAAAACCGCGCGGCGCAAAACCTTCCATGACAGTTTAGTACTGTGGGCAACGGCCTAGAACACCAAGACGGAAGAAAGTCCGCGACGTTTTGAACGCACCAAGAAAGTGATTTTTTCTTTTGTTCCCACTTCGTTTACACAAATCCGTTAAGTTCCATGCTTGTCTAGTGTAAGGGCCTCAGGCACAAAACCCTGACCCAGAATCCTATTTTGCTCGTCTCCTCGGCCAACGCAAGGCAACCTAGCATTACGGCACAGCTATCAACAAATCAATCTCGCGAATACCCAGCAAGCATCGGAGGCCTTGGGACGCCAGTATGTATGTACTATCATCGGGTCGACTCCCACCATACCATCTCTTGCCGATGGAGAACCCCATTGTTTTAGCGGTCTCTCCCTCCGGCATTGTGACGAGTCGTTGTCCCAGCATCCTAATCGTTAGATCGCAAGGATACAGGCTCCTTCAAAGCTACCTTGAGTTGATCATTGGTGACGCGGCAGCCCTACCCTGACCCCCATTGAGATGCTATCTTTGTGGGTTACTCAAAACAGGGCTAGAAGCGTGGCAGACTCGGGCAATTGATCATCAGGCACAGCAAACGGTCAGAAAATCCTTGATTTGCCGTATTGTCGTCGCGACGTGGCAACATATACCAGCTTTTTCTTATTCATCAAAACCGGACCATTGTCAAGAACTGAATCATGATCTTTTGGGGTCTCGACTCTGCGACTAGGTCCAGAAGAACCAACTGATAGTAACCGAGTGAACAGAACATGGCAGTCGCGTGCACTTTTTTACTTCCTGGCATCTTTCAACGGGGCATTGGCTTAAGAATGTCGAGTCGTTAGTGTCCGCACCGCGAAAAGTCTGTTCGGTTTGGCAGGCTCAGAAAAGCCGCAGTGGCTACGATTATTGATTCAGTCTCCACGTGTCGGTAATGGATACGTAAGTTTGAGGTCGCGGAAGGGAAAGCCACATTGGCGTCAGTGGCCCAGCCAGCCGTACCGGGATCTCAGAATTTTCATTGAAGTCTCAGGTCGTTAATGATGCCAGCAAGCGAAGCTAAGTGTTTGCATGGGAGTGCCAGCAGAGTCCATATTTTTAACCGTACATAAGAAAATTGTGTTTTGGTCCTGCAGGCTTTGCTGACGTGCACACCGGTCAGCTTGCAAAGTTGCAATGAACCCTGCCCAATTATTGGGCCCCTGTACGGTACGTTTTGCTCCCGCTATCCGACAGCCTGAAAGAGAAAGGCCCCTCACACCCTCCTTGCGCAGAGCAGATTTCGAAATAAGCCTTTCAAGTCCAACCACATGGGACGCCTGTCAGGTACCAGGCACCGGTGGCAAACAGCTAGCCAATGGGAGACCAGAAGCAGTTAGTTGAACCAAGCCAAGATGCAGCTAGAAGAAAAAATAGAGCGATATTATGGGACTTGGCCCCTCCCTTGCAGGCTTAAAGGTACCGGTAGTGTGGCCGCGGAACTGGGTGGGAGCGGCTACGCTGAATCGCTTACAGATACCTCTTGTTCTTGTCTGCCAGCTTCTTGGCCCCGGTAGGGACAGCATTGTCTTAGTCCCCGTGAAAGAGGACTCAGAAGCTTGTCTTTCCAACCGGATTTTCTCTAGATGGCTGGGGCGACCTCTAGCTCCGGATTTGTTGTACTGTACAATACTGTGCAATACTGGATGTGTCTATCTTATGGATGCTTCCTTTGTTATCGCGCGCTTACTGTGCAGTGAAACACTACCTTCAAGTCACAAAATGACAATTGAGATGAAGTCCCAATTGACACAAATTGTTTCATTTCGGGACGACGAATGAGCGAACAGAAGGGATTGTTTTCTAAAGGCGAAGACAAGATGAAAAAAGCCACAAAGGAAAGCGTTGAAACAACGGCCTGGCCTCCCTTTGTTCTGAAAGCTTAAACATAGAAACGGCCCGCATTCAACAAGCATCCCCCGGACCAGTCAGGAGCAGCCAAATGAGCCCACACCCACACCCACACCCACATCACACGCAATTCAACATACTACGTATCCGTACAGTATATACATATTTGCTTATGCTGAGGCAGATGAAAGGTGCAACGGAATCACTGCAGAAGTGCTGGTGCTTGGGGGAAGAAGAGAATTGGCTGGTGTCACAGGGCCTGACCTTTGCATAAGTTGGGTTGCTCTGAGTAGAGTACAGTGCAGTTCTGTTCAGTTCAGTTCAGTTCAGTCCAGCTTTGGGCTGTGAACTGTTGGCCGATAAAGTGGTTCCGTTCACATCGAAGTCGCATCCACACTTATAACTCACCCCCACGACACCACTAGGAAGGCTTTGCTGTGCAAAGCCCGTCGGGATACATCAAGTCAAAGTCAAGACATGCTAGCCTCACCCTCCTCGTGTGCTGACTCCACTGAGGCGCTTGAGCGTTTTCCTTGACAAATCTGATCTCGGCAACCCTAGTCTCCTCCGTATAGTATGCCAGGTCTTTGGGGTTTGTCATGTCCAGATGCTGTTTATAAAACGGGCCTTCCTCTCTCCTTTCTCCAGATGTTTGTCCTGATCAACACACACAGTCCTTCCGTTTCAGATTACACTCTTGTCTTCGGACGATCATTCCTTTGACTCAAAGCTTCTCATTCCTTTTGGAAGCACAGTCTATCACGATCCCTGATCAACTTGGAACGAGCTAGTTCTCGACCATCAACCTACTCCATCACTTCGGAGTATCACAAGTTCTGATTCAGTCCTTTATCAGACGCTGCATAAAAGCCATACTCTTGTCTTGACGACAATCGAGAACTCCCCAAACAAACCCATCCCCCTTACAATCCCCAAACCACACCGCCAACATGAAGTTTGCTACTGCTCTCGTCGGCCTCGTCGCCTCTGCTACCTACGCCGCCGCTGCCTCGGTCACCTTTGTCACTCTTGACGACAAGGAGCGTACCATCATCTTCACCCCTTCCCCTGGTTACGAGGGCCCCGAACCTGTCACTGTCAGCTCGGCTAAGGAGGTTACTGTTGACTTTCCTGACAAGTACATTGGCAACTTCTACGCTGTCCAGAAGGGCGAGCCTGACCAACCCGGCATGCTTGGTGAGGTCACCTTCGGCGGCTGGAACGGCAAGACTTACTTCGATGTCTCTGCCATCGTGGACCCCAACGACAAGAACAACGTCAAGCAGATGTGGCCCAAGTCTGCTGCCACCCCCATGTCTGGCTGTGAGACCTTCCCTTGTGACAACTGCTACTGGCTCCCCGATGATGTCCAGACCAAGGTCACTGACGAGGTTGACCTCATCACCACCCTTGGAGACGGCGCCAGCCCCTACAAGGCCAAGTCCCACTAAACGTCCACGCCGCCAATTGCCCGGACGGCCCTTGACTTCACTTCTTCACCCCCCTTTTAACACTTTCACGCTGCGGCGTTGACCACCGCGTTGACGATGATATGAATCCCTTTCTACATTACACTACACGATTCTCGTTTTACATACCCCGAAAGATACCCCTCGTGTGTTGCAAAAACCGAGGCCTTTCTTTATAGACCTTTGGGCTGGAGCAGGTGGCGCTTATGGATGGATGGATTACACAGGCAAGACAGGATAAGGACCAAACAGTACTTGAGTCACCTTCTTTGGGATTCTTCAATACGGAGCAGCGTCATTCTTTCCGTGCTCTCGTAGCATCACAGGCTTGATGTCTCTTGTATCAGCAAGAGAATTGAGGCTGGCACTCGTTCGACATTATATCAACATCTTCTTACACTCGTTGGAATCTAGACCATGTCTGGAGAGACTTTTACATACACTTCTTTGTACATACTTCACTCTGGGCGCAAAAGCTCCCTTTCAAAAAGATGGGGCTCTCCCTTTGGAACAACAAATTTTAGACTTTGAGACCTGGACATATAGACTTGAAAACATAGAGTTTTGACCTGTGCGCATCCAATATTGTTTGATCCCACCACGTGAAAAAAGATTGAGGTTGTGTCGTGTGCGCAATGGGGTGACGAATCAGCAGCCACATGCAGACTTGAAACAAATTGCTGCCCCTGGCCATTCTTTTACTTGCCTGGCGGAACACTAACTAACTGGCTCTATTTCTGGGACGACCTCGTTATGTGGAAGCCCACCGAGTGTCAACTACTGTTCTCTGGATTCTCCCCATCACCCGACAAAAGAGGAGAGAGGGACACGTCAGTTACGCATCACGGCCTAGTGTTGCGTCTGCAGGAACAAGGTTGTGCCTGGCCCTAGCCGGAATGTAACGTGGCCTGCATGCGAGTCTCTGATTCAACGTAAGTATGTACAGTGCAGTAACTGGCACTAGGTACGGAGTAACTGTCAGCGAGTTGCGCTATGTTGTCCACGTTGGCGCTGGCTGGATACTGTGGTTAATAAAGGTTGAATTAAAGGGGCAATGGCAAAAAGAAAAAACGAGGTTGCGCCGATTGATGTTCCTTCTTTCTGTGAGAAGGCAAACAAGGTAGTAAGAAATAACCACTACCGAATTGAGTTTTGACTGATCACGGTGCTGTTGATCTCCCTGATTGTAGATCATGTACCCCTGCGAAGTATGATTCTCACTTCTGCCAAAACTTTCTGTGTACGAGAAAACCGGACAAGGCAGGTCGCGGGAGTGTCACTGTTCTTTCTGCGCCGGCGCCGGCCCCTGTGCTTGTGCGACTTCGGGAGACTCTGTTCAACAAACATGTGAGCCGCATAAAAAAGCTGACTGACTACGCCTGGTTGGGGCTGTGCCTTCGGGGATTGGCGGTATTGATGTGATGTGGACAAGGAATAATAGTGCTGGAGTTGCCACTAACAAGAAAACCTCAGATTAACCTAGCTCCGAGAATTCGAACAGAAAAGCGGACTGACCTTTCAAGCTGTGAAAGACTATCAGATGTAATGAACTCTGGGATGCTAACTTGTCCTGGACAGAGAGGTATTGTGCCATTAAGGACCTGCCGGGATATCGGAAACCCGAGCAAATGGTTCTCGCCAAGGCTTGACAGCTTCCTCCCGCCGGGAATTTAGTTCCCTTCCTTTGCCGTGTATGGCACTCTTTGACGAAGTCTAGTTGTGGTACGAGAAGACGGGCTTGAGACTGGAATGCGGGTCGCCGGACAAGTGAGGAGCTTTTGACGCCAGGCTCGACGACTACCAATTAATTTAGCTCACACAATAGTATAAATCGTAACTATAATAACTCTCAACTGTGGGAACGTATTGGTAGCGTGAACTCGACCACTGGCGGATCTTTTACATCAAATCATTGTCTACATCTCTGCTCATCAAAGGAGAGTCGCGATCGAGTGAACACCGGCAATGTAGCCCCTGGTGCTTGTCCTGCAAGGAGACACCTCGTGCAACCCGACTCTCTTGATCATTCTGGCCCGAAAGAAAGGTGCTCCTACTTAGATTGCCATAGTACCTACTTCTCTTCCTTCTCCGCTGTATATTCCGATGCAGTAACCGCCTCACTCTCTTTAGATTCATCATCCTTTTTTTCATCTGCGGGCTTCTCCATGACCAGCTCCACTACCTTGACCGGCTTAGCCTTGACGATTTTTTGTAGATACTCTCCCGTTTCCCCGAAGCCGTCCAGTTTCCCGAGTTTTGCCGTGAGGAATTCAATGTCGTTGTTCATACTGGAGATGGTCAGTTGGCTTTCTAGTTAAAACTCAAACAGAACGTACCTTTTCAGACCAGTTTCAGTCTTGGGATCTGCTTCTCTGAAACTTGACCCAAGCTGATCCCTGTAACTAGCGAATACAGGAAGCATGATCATCTGGATTGATGTCTCCGGGAGATGCTTCGTCAGGACACGATGTAGAGTACTTGTCTCCTTTGCCAGCGTTTCCATGTATGAATGGACGCTCTTGTCTCCATCTGCTTCCCAGTCGATCGTTTTCATCGTTCGTGAGTGGATGGCTGCTCGGCCGCCCATGATCTCAACCAGTTTCTGATATATACTATCTTGGTGCTCTTGCAGTAGTCGTCTAATCTTGTCGAACTCACCCATCAGATTTGATACACTCGCTCCGGATCCAGCGTGACGTCGCACAAATTCCCTAACATGTGGGATCAAAGTTGCTGTGAACGAGAGCGCCTGGGAGGCCAAGGCCAAATGCTTGGTGGTGATGTTCTTTAGCCCAGCTGACCGCGTTGCCCCGGCGCCAAGAATAAGCTGTGTGCATCTTGAGTTGAAGAGCTGAAGATACGCGATTAATGATGTTGCAATATCAACAGTCATAGACGGTATACCACTGATCAGATGAGAGAACTTGGCGATTCCATCCAAACATAGAATGGCCGACTTTGGTAACATGAACGTCTCTGAATCGATTGTAGCAGTCCTGGTCTTTTCCTTGCCGGTTCCGTTTGTTTCGATTGCCTCGTCCTCATTGACAGGCTCTAATTCCGAGCTAGGTATCCAAATCTGGGTACTGTCTGTCCACTCATGAGGATCATGCGTGCTGCTCCCCAGGATGGTATTCAGCAACTCCGTGTTCTTCTCGGTGAAGTCCTTGGCATTCCACTGATCAGATTCCATCCCCTGAGCCAGCTTCTGCATTTCAGCATCGCGATTCCGTTGCACGAAGTCCTTAATGTGTCCATTAACCACATTCTTGAGAGGCGTGCCGCTTCGACCAGATATCGACTCGCACTCTGTGGCAAAATAGAGGTTGAGTGTAAAGTAGCGGAGGAACAGGGTCAAAGGCAACTGTGCAGTCTGCTCTGCTCGAACCTTCAAGACCTTGACGATTTTCTCGATAGCTACGTCAACGGCTTGGCCAAGGAGATTAGTAACGTCAAGGCTCTTGTGGAGCTCTTCCTGAACCTCGAATGTTGCACTGTTTATAGGATTGCTCGGGAATCTATCTGGTCTTGGGCTGGATATCGGTGATCTAACTGTGGGAGACATCAACCCTTCCCCCTGTGAGTTCTCAGTGAGGGAGCTGGCTATCTCCAACAAGACCTTGACTTGTGTCGTAAGTCTCCTGAGTGTCTCTGTGACTCCGATGTAAATCTTGATCAGAAGATCCTCACCATCTTCAGCATCCAAAGAGCGAAGATTTCGTGCCAGGATAGAGGACTTCTCCTGGTTCGACAGGTGACGGCCACCACTTGCAGTAGAGACTGACATCATTGATTCATTATCATCATCTGTAGAACTAGGCAGGGGGCGTCGAATCAGGTTTCTGATTTCACGCAGGACTGACTCTCGGTAAGCGACAGTCGCTTCAGCGATATGTTTTGCTCGATGCAGACCGATCATATTGGGTAGCAGCTGAGCCTTTAATTCATCGGTATTTGTGAGATAGGTTGGAAAGACTGAAGGAGACCTGGCATGGCTACCTTTGGAGCGACTCGCTGCGTTACTCCACCTAAGAAGAATCTCTTGGGATGACACAGATTCGACATGTCGTCGTAGATCACGGATTAGAACATTCTGGAAGTTGGTCTCGTATGCCTTTCCTATACGAGACCGCAAAGTTGCTAGATCCGCATGGACGCCTTGTAAAGCTGAAGCTGAACGCAAGTCCCGTAACTGAATGTCAGGTTCATTTGCAGCAGTAGCATCACTTTCACCTGCGATAAGCTTTTCAAGAGAGTCAATTCTCGCCAGTGCCTTATCGACTTCCCCTTCGTCCACTAGCGTCTCACAGCTTGCAAGGCCATCCGCAATATGCCTCAGCTGAAGCACAGCATCATTTAGTTGTCGCAGATTCCGTTGGCGCCTTCGCTGGTAAACAATCTGGAGGCCTCTGGTCGCAATTTCTTCGTCCAAAGCTTTAAGCTCTTTTCTGAGTGTCTTGATTCTCTCCACAGATTCCGCAGCCTCTGAGTGGAGTTCCTTCAACGAACCCAGGGCAGTAAAAAACGTTGTTGATGCGGTGGAGATGGAATTGATGAGATGAACCTCGATAGTGTCCATGTACCAAGACAACTTCTCTTGCAAAATTGCATTGGTTGCAAGAGCCTTCCTTGGCGCGGCAACGCTTCCGTTGAGTGAGCTTTGTCCGTCATCGGCGTTGGCGGGTCGGATAACCTCGGATCGCTCGCTCACAATGTCAAAAGTTCGGGGATTCTCGAGATGGAATTCATCGTCAAAGTACACAGTTGGGATCGTTGATAGTGGAGGAGGCCCATGCGTGGGCCGTCGGATGAAACCAGCACTTGGTCTTCTTACAGGGCTGTGACCATCGTTCGAGTTCATCGAAGAAAGTGATGCAGTCGAGCCTTTCCGAGTTGGACGAGGCTTGGGGCCCGGTCGTAAGTATCCATCACCGCTCGATTCGGTCGGGGTATCTTGCCGGCCAGGGCGCTGCTCTTTGTTGGCCTCCTCGTCGCTCTCTTTCAAGCACTGAAGTTGTTCGTATAGGCTTCCGATCTGTGACAAGTAAGGCTTGAACTCCTCCGCGTCGACTTTTGTGATGTTCGTCAACGTTACTGGGGGAATATCCCGGGCTGTCGGGGGTTTATGCGCGGTTGAGGCCGGTGCTGAGGTGTGAGGCTGAAGACCAGTCCGTACAATTGGGGGTTGAAGAAGTGTTGAGATAGCTTCCAGAGGTTAGCTTTAAGATGAAACATCTGTGAAGCAAAACCAACCATTCTGACTTGACTCATATACTGAAGCTGCCAAATTATTGGGAGCACTGTCAAGGATACCTCCTACTGAATGGATGGAGCTCGCTGTAGAGCCACGTCGTGATGATGGGTGGGGATGCATTTGAGCATGTCTGTGATTGTTGCTGCAACCAAGTTAGTCTTGTTTGTTAGCCTGTAATAAAGGGATAAGACTACCTGTGAAAGGGAAGCTCCCCACGACCTATAGGCGACAATGCAGCAAGGTTGTCCGCAGACTTGGTAGCGTTGGGAGAGCTAGGGGAGAACATGATCAATAGAGATCCGATCCAGATAAGCAAGGACAGCTTCAGAGGTGAATGTCGGATGTAGACAGTGTCTTAGTAGGGTATCATCGCTCAAAGGATTGCAAACAAAATGTGCAACTTCAAATGTATATAGATAGGATTTGAAAGGACAATTAAGCAAAGAGTAAAAAAAGAGAGGATCCGGAATCATCAAGACTGCGCCATCATCACCAGAAAGGGTCTCGAATATTACCTTCAGTACATCGCCTTCTAGACACCTTGTGAGTTACGCAGCTTTCCCCCTAAACCGATTATTTCCTTGGCGTCAGCACGTGATGATAAGCGACAAGCTTGATAACTGCCCCCTACCTAAGGTACGTAGGTCCAGCTGCAACCACTATACACGCGTCACGTCTCGAGGGACTTCGCGTTTTCGCGTAAATTGACCTGAGGTTACCCTTCCAACTTGCGGAGCAAAGCCCCTCCATCGATCCACAAACAAGATCTCCAAACTCCCCGGTTAACCTCGAGGCTTGCAACGAGAGGAAAGGAGTGATTCATCAGATTATTCAAAACCACACATATACATAATGGATCGCGGATCAATCTATTCGGCTCACGTCTATGAGCCGAGCTACGCTGAAAATGGCGATACTCGAATGCAGCTCCAGACCCAGCTTGAAACATTCATCCTTGATTTTCGACTGGATAACAACTTCGTCTACAGGTTTGCACCTAAATGTATAGTCCTCGGCAGTTCCTCATAATAACAGCGCTGCAGAGATCAACTCCGAGAGAATGCCCTTCTCAAGAGATACTTCTGCGACGTCAACATCAACGACTTGATCAGCTTTAACGAAGAGCTTGCGCATCGATTGACATCTGAGCCAGCGGAGATTATCCCTCTGGTAGGGACCACGCAGCGCACAATATATAAATCTCTAACGAGTCAATAGTTTGAAAATGCACTAAAAAAATGCACACACCGTATCGTCTTCCCCCATGAGCCCAAGGCCGAGATCCCTGATCACCAACTTCTTCTTCACTCGAATGCTGACGACGTCTCGATCCGTAACCTCGATTCCGTGACGATTGCGCGACTCGTGCGAGTCCCGGGTATTGTTATCGGCGCCTCTGTTATGTCATCCAAGGCGACAGGACTCCATATCCAATGCCGTAACTGCGGGCACACACAAAACATTCCTGTCCTAGGCGGCTTCACAGGTGTCACTCTGCCTCGGCAATGCGCTCGTAGCCGAGTTCCCAACGATCCAACTCCAAAATGTCCTTTGGACCCCTACTTTGTTGTTCACGAAAAGTCTGGCTTTGTTGATCAACAAATCATCAAGCTTCAAGAGGCCCCTGATCAAGTCCCTGTCGGAGAACTGCCACGACACGTTCTCATCTCAGCTGACAGATACCTCACAAACAGGGTTGTTCCCGGATCTAGATGTACTGTTATGGGCATCTTCTCGATCTATCAAAACAAGGCTTCTAAGAACTCTTCCAATGGTGGTGCTGTAGCCATCCGTACCCCTTATCTCAGAGCGGTTGGGATCCAGACAGATATCGATCAAGCAGCCAAGGGAAATGCGACTTTCTCAGAGGAAGAAGAGCAAGAATTTCTGGAGCTCAGCAGACGCCCCGATATATACAACGTGATGGCCAACTGTATTGCGCCGTCTATTTACGGAAACCGCAATATCAAGAAGGCAATTCTTTGTTTGCTGTTAGGTGGCTCAAAGAAGATCCTTCCCGATGGAATGAAACTAAGAGGCGACATCAACGTATTACTTCTTGGTGACCCCGGTACAGCCAAGTCACAGCTTCTGAAATTCGTCGAGAAGGCGGCCCCTATTTCTATATACACCTCGGGAAAGGGTTCATCCGCTGCAGGTCTGACAGCATCTGTTCAACGTGATCAATCTACTCGCGAATTCTATCTTGAGGGCGGTGCCATGGTTTTGGCTGACGGAGGAGTTGTGTGTATTGATGAGTTCGACAAGATGAGAGACGAAGATCGAGTTGCGATCCATGAGGCTATGGAACAGCAGACTATTTCCATCGCAAAGGCCGGTATTACCACTATTCTGAATGCGCGAACATCGGTCTTGGCTGCTGCCAATCCTATCTTTGGTCGATATGATGATATGAAGACTCCTGGAGAAAACATTGACTTTCAGACTACTATTCTGTCACGTTTTGATATGATTTTCATTGTCAAGGATGACCATAGCCGCGAGAAGGATGAGACTATGGCCAAGCACGTTCTCGGTATCCAGATGAATGGTAGAGGCGCTGAGGACATAACTGAAACTGAAATTCCTATTGACAAGATGCGACGATACATCACCTACTGCAAGACGTGAGTTGCAATTCCAAACTTTTTACTCATATTATGTTTGTACTAATATCCGACAGACGTTGCGCACCCAGGCTGAGTTCTGAAGCTGCTGAAAAGCTCTCTTCTCACTTCGTCTCAATCCGACGCCAGGTTCACGCTGCTGAGATGGAAGCAAACACACGTTCCTCTATTCCCATTACAGTCCGTCAACTCGAGGCTATCGTCCGTATTACCGAGTCTCTTGCTAAGCTCACCCTTTCCCCCATCGCCACCGAAGTACATGTCGACGAGGCCATCCGACTGTTTCTGTGCTCTACCATGGATGCCGTCAACCAGGGCAGCAATCAGGGGAGTCGCGAGTTGAACGATGAAGTTACCCGCCTTGAGACGGAGCTCAAACGTCGGCTGCCTATCGGCTGGAGTACTAGCCTATCTACACTTCGGAGGGAAATGGTCGAAGGCAAAGGATACAGTGAACAAGCGCTGAACCGAGCGTTGATGATTCTTCAACGGAGAGACACTATCATGTTCAGAAACCAAGGTGCACAGGTGTATAGAAATGGAGCTTAATGTGGCGATCAACGCAGGTAATGTAAAAAGGCTGGTTTGTCAATTTCGGTAGATGTTTTGGTAGTAGACTGTATTAATGAGTAATGAGGCGAAATCATTATGACCGTTGCATATGAGCAAATTCTTAAAAGATAACAAGACTCGAAGTCTCAACATAGATCCGAACAGATGATGAATCTTTTCCTGCTTGCCAGACCAGGCATAGAGTATATTTGAGTAGAAGTGAGGTTGTTGCCGCTGCGGCTGTTCAAAGAAAAGGATCAGCTCAACAATACCTAGCTTACCGAGGCCTAACCAGGTACGCTGGTCGTATATTGGCCGATTCAATTAGCAAAACTCTATTTTAGAGAAAACACGAAGTAAACAGATGAGATGTCTGCAAGCTTTGTAAGGCTCTTATATGACTGGCTCGAAATGACTAAGTCGGGGATTTCGATATATACTCTTTGTATACTGTGTACAAGCTGATATCAGAGATGAACTCGATTAGCAACAGTTTAGTGTCCTTAGCCAGAAATGCGAGTTTGAAAGGGCCATTCGGCTATAAGTCTACGTCAGCCAATCTTTGGGTATGAAAATAGCAATTCAGTTTGTTAGACCGTGCTGGCTTCCTCGCTCATAGCCAGGTTGGTCCTGTAATGTGAGGAAGGGGGCGGCACGAAAGTGACAGTGGCCGATCGAGACAAAGGCAACGAAGACGCGCATCAACTTGGTCTTGATGATATTAAAGGCTGGACACGACGTAAATGTCAGAGAGCACCCGTGGGGTCGGATATTACAGCCCACGACGATACTCCTCTTCCCGTACCCCTCCCGTCCTCTACATACCACAATGCATAGTCTTTACTCAAGAGAGAAGAGAGAATATTGGGCAGGTGAAGAACGGATGATATCAATGGTTGTGTGAGATACAATCCTGAGAGGTGTTTCAAAATACTGATGGCCACAGTGTAGTCGCATGATAGGAAAGGGGGGAGGCCGGGTGGCGGTGTTGAACCAGACTGTGCAAGTCTATGAGGGTACAACTCTTCCCTTGCCCTGATATATGCCGCAGTGCAGAGTCTCCACCCAAGGTAGAAGATAGAAGAACAATCAGTAAAGAATAAGTAATATCGACTGGTAGTCACAGTGAATTCTTGTGTTAGGGAGGGTTGAGAGAAGGGAGGAGGCGTGAACCTTGGCTTCGTACTGCAGAATAGACTCTCGAGGTGAGATGCGGTACTCTATGGGTAGTAAGGGCCATGGCTAATGAAAGCTGCGGAGCCGTTTTTGGTAACATAGTTGCAACTGCAAGAGTGTTTGAGGAAGTTCATTTTCATCTGCAGCTTAATCTTGCGTATGTATTTTATGCCGGATCACCAAAGTGATATACGGCAGCACTGGCCAGGGTACACGGAAATCAGACTTATAACCAAGGGATATTGCTGAACCTTGGGGAGACAAATCTCAAGGTTTCTGTCACACTGAGGGAGGTTGATAAGCAAGCTCAGGGTCTTATTTAGTGCCATGAGGCCTTCTGTTGAGGATGCCGGGTCCGATACCAGTCTTGATAAATTTTTATCTATTAAAGAAGCGCTACTGATAAGATTCGAGGTTTTAGAAAGAAAGGATAGGCGTGCCCTAAGTTTCAACTTGACCGCTTCAAACGCCTGCTGAAGGCGATGGATAGAATCGCAGTGAATCTTAAGAATGTTTGGCACATCCCGCGTGATACAGACCCGGTACTTTTTGCTAGTGAGGAGGCAAGTGAGGACGCCAGCGGGGGCGGCAGCAAGGATGGCAGTGGGCATATAGTCTTATTGAGTGCCATAAGGCCTTCTACTGAGGTAGCAGGTCTGTGACGCCTTCTGCTAAGGATGCCAGGTCGGATGCTAGTCTTGGCAAGTGTTCATCCATTGTAGAAATGTTCCTCAATTCTCGCGGTCTTTGTCAGGGGTTCTTTGGTAATAAGGGCTATAAATAGCCTGGAGAGACCCAGGTTCCGTGGGATTTGTCGAAGTGTTTCCCTGACTAGAACGTCAGGAGAGTTGATTTTCGTGTCGTGATGCAAAATGCAGTCATGATCGAGAAGAAATGCTGCATGAAAGGCCTGGCACTAAAAGTCGTAAGGTCGTCGCCAGCTTCGGTCCAGGAAAGCATAGACGATATGCCGTGGTGCTTAAAAAGAAGGCAAGTCCTCCGATTCCTGGACTCCATCCGCGACCTTGCTGGAAAACGATTGGGAAGGCAGCAAAGCAGAGATAAAGTGTTCCGTAGATGACGGCCAAGTACACTGACGTCAGAAGAACTATAGGCTCTTTGAAAACTAGGATCCAGGGACGGAGTATTGCTGTCTTAAACTGTTCGGCAATAGTCGTGTGAGGATGGCCAACATCTATCTTGGATATGTAAACCTTCCCAGTCCATTTCGAAAGGACAGCTGCTCGGCGACGCAAGAGATAGGGGGCATAGGTTTGGGTATCACCAGTGAGTTAACAATCCAGAGAATACCAGTAAATATGGCCGACATCCCGGCCACCCGGCCAAAACCTTCGTGTTCGCCAAGAAACCCTCCAGCGATGGGACCTGTTACAGAATAGTCAGCGTCTTCTTCGCAATGCCGAGAGAATACAAGCTTGCATGTCGAACTCTATGTCGAGGAATGACTTACCAATAGTAGGGCCTAGGAAAGGGGCCATATCAAAGAGAGCTGTAGCAAGTCCTTGCTCGTTTGCATGGAACATGTCAGCAACGACACCGCCTGCGTTGGTCAATGGCGAGGATCCAAAAGAACCAGCAAAGAAACGAAGGACTATCAAGGCCGCCATGGTCGGAGCACCTGCATTGAACGCGGTCAAGGCCATGAAAGAGACAAAGAATGGAATCTGTCGACCATAGAGCTCTGAAATATTTGTTAGTCAGTCATATACCAAGAAGAAGGCCTTGCCTAAGCAAGGGGCTCCCCGAGTCTGGGTAGTCTAACCTGACAGCGGGACCCAGAGCTCTGTCCGAGGTATCTCATACGTATGATTCTTTCTTGGCTCTAAGTTTCCCAATTGACGCGGCTTAGGGTTCATGGCTTTGCTAAGTTTACATATCGGCACACTGATCGCATGAGCGCCATCAAACATTATCTCAAGAAAGATGCGAGACGTGGCTAGGAAAGGGCAACTAGGGGTACTTTGGCATCTGGAAGATGGACATATCACATGATAATTATGATCATAGGATTCAAGGACAGGAGACATATGAAATGGTGTTATGATGAAAGGATAACTGGGGTATTTGTGATATGAGAGACAGACATATCATGTGACAACTGGAGTCATGGGGTAGGGATAGGAGATATGGAATGAGGTTATGGGGAAAAGAACATTGGAGGTACCTCGGCATCTGGCATCTGGACATGTTATATGATAACTGGAGTCGTAGGGTTCAAAATACAGGGGATATTGTAATTGTTTTATTCTTTGAGGTACTCCTCTTCCCCTGCCCCGATCTATGCCGCAGTGTGCAGTCTTTACTTAAGGGAAGGAATAAATAAATAACTGGCTGTTAGGTTCTCCTCTTCCTCCTCTTCCCCTGCCCTGATGCATGCCGTAGCGCAGCGCCTTTACTCAAGGGAGAAGGAAGGAGAGTGAATTGTTGAAGAGCAGATAATTTATCCTTATGCGAGATGCAGACCGGAAATAATGACTGATACTCACGGTGGATTCTTGTGCTGGAAAGAGTTGAGAGAAGGGTGGAGGCCAAGATGGCAATGTTGAACCAAGACAAGTGGGACTGGTTGAGCTTATGGCTATCGTGAGGGGCGTGGCTCGATCGCCACACCTAGGTATCTCAAGAGCTGCGATCTTTCTACCAGCATTGGCCTGTGGACTCTGGCAGGGGTCGAGGGCACCCATGTCGGAGGCGATGGGCATCCGCTGCTTGGGGAAAGCCACTTACCAGTTCAACGATAGTACGGAGTGCCTCAATGAGAGATGAGGGCTTTGCGAGGGTTGGAGTATTTCAGTGGCTTGTTGGGCTCAGTTGAGCAAGCGGTAATGGATTGAATTTGGTAGTGCACATGACGCCTTGTAGTTGTCCGTAATGCCCCGGGTACCTGCATTGACGAGGCTTTAGCGCCACATCTGTTCCCACTAAGATTTAATGTCCGAAACTCAGACAGCTCATTTTTTTAAAGACGCAAAACACCAACATATAAATTCGTGATAATTACACTTAGTTGAGATTATATAGTATGCTAATTCTCTAAAATGAATCTTCCACTTGACCAAGGAGAAATTTAGTAATGTACTGCCAGTTCCATTGTAATGAATCCGGTTGAGCATAGGTGCCATACTGGCTGTCGCTCTTGCCAAAATGCTCTACTGATACCTGAAAATATTGCCTCATTTTCTGGATGCCTGGCAGAATCACGTGCACTTGCGCATTACCCCGCTCCATGGCTTCCTCTTCCAAATCAAAATATCACACATTTCTGTGGTCAAAGCATCTATCGGTATTACATATTCCTATCATCAAGCATCCATCGACATGACCGTAAGTATACATATAAGTGCTGCAGACTTGGGAGCTATATGCTAACATACATAGGTACCTATATAGAACCAGTATAATACAATCAATGTCGGCGGTTCCGGTGGCGGTGGTCGCCGTACGCTGATCTGCAACTACGTATGCTCTCTTGCTCTCTTGATTTCCTATGCCCTAATATATTGACTTCCCTTGCACTTGATCTCTCACTTCCATACACATAATACTGATACCTACTTATAGTGCCATAGACGAGGTCATAAGGCCCGTGTTTGCCGTGCTCGACTGACTGCGGTGGGGAGAGTAGCGACCCCCCGGCCCCGGCTCCCGCTCCTGCTCCTGCCACTGGTGGTGAGGCTGATGTAGAGATGACCAACGCCTTACAAAAGAAAAAAAAAAAAAAAA
>JABFAI010000442.1:63763-87543 GCA_013266175.1 Fusarium gaditjirri
GGAGCAAGAAAACATGGGTCCCCAATATAGGGTGTAGAAATAAGCTCAGCAAAGGTATCCTAAATTTATCCTAAACCTGTAATAAGTTATGTAAATCTTTTTGTCATTTAGGATCAAGGTGCTGAGTGCGCCTCATTGAGATGACCTACTAAGCTCATGATATAGAACAGAAAGTAAACGGGGTTCGCTTCCATTTAGGCAACCGCCTACCGATCAGGATGAAAAGTTGTGGAGGCGTATCAATCACGCAAAGTGGATGGGATCGCCCGATACCATGTTGTCTTTCGTCTTTAAGTTTACCACTATTCTTTCATCCCTGATAAAGGAGGCATAGATTCAATCCGCTATGAACCATTTGTCGTTATGGATTTGATCTCAGTGGCCTGTGATATGACGTCTTATTAACTGCCAAAAGAAACGCCCTTCACTTTTTCCGGGCTGCCGGTTTAATCTCCAAGACCTTCCCACTCATCTTCGTCTGTGTCGGTTCCTTGATGTGCATCGAAGGTGATCTGTCGAGCATTGGGATTATGTGCTGCAGTACTGCTTGTACTCTCGCTTTCTGAATCATCGTCTTCCTCCTTGTCCTCGTCCTCGTCCTCTTCCTCTTCCTCTTCCTCTCTATAGCCACTGTTATCATCTCTTGCGGTCAAAGAGAAATGCTCACCAGTCGTTTTCAAGACAGGCATACCGAGCATGTCACGGATGATCGCACCGCTATCGTCTCGCAGATAGGGACCTTCATTGCCGATAGTCCCTGAATTCTGTACATCGAGCCTCACAAAACCAGCCACAAAAAAACCCATAACACCTTGCCCGTCATCCTTATAAGAGCGAATGCAAGCTTCTGCTATATCTTCATCGCCCCCACAAGCTTCAGGGAGTCCTCGGACGGGCCATTCTCTCAGACCCGAAACTTGATCTTTCCGCAACAGAACGCGCCAACCCTTTTGCTTCGCAATGTCAGATTCAAGAGCTTTCGTGACAACGCGCTCGTTTTCTTGAATGTGAATTGAACAAGTGGAGTATGTAATTCGTTTTGCTGATGGGAATTTGAAGGCGTGTAATAGAAGCGTCAGTTGGAAAGAAGACAGCGCCTCCAAGCGTGTTTCTAGATCCTTCTCCGACTTGATGGCAGTCTCGTTACCGTCATCGTCTATCATGATCCTGTCCTCGGGTGCCTCTGTCTGCTCATGTTTCCTCTTGTGGCCGTTTTGCTTTACTACGGGACCCTTTCCTGTGCTACTGATACCTTCTGGCAAGTGAAGGTCCGGCATCGAATCTCGTCCGACAATTCCACTCCCTGAGCAACTTGGATCCAGCAGCAAAGCTCCGACTGACTTGTACTTCTCTGCCATAGGGTCGACCTGTAGAAAATCTTGACCAAATCCGATTTTTGTCACAGGCTTTGAACCTGCAATTTTGACCATTTTCTCCAGGGTTTGTGCTCGTCGAGAATCTTTTTCGAATGCATAGATTGTTTGCTCTGGTGCATTGGACTCGGGCCTATGTTCTTTGAGGATCGCTGCCAAGTGAGTTGTCTTATTGCCGGGAGCAGAGCACGCGTCGATCAGGTCGCCATCCTCTGCCCTGGGGTCTAAAAGATAAGCAGGGAAACAAGAGGCTTTATCTTGTAGAATGATTTTACCCGTTGTGTACGCCTCTGTTTTTGTGAGATCTATTCCTGTAGTGATGGCCAAAAGGTTTGGCACATGTGGGTCAACGTATATGAGTCTTCCAGTGTTGGTGATAACCTCCTTGATAGATGTGGCTCTTGTGTACTTGGAGAAAGTCGTCTCCAATTGTTCTTCGAGTGTACTCTTTACAGCATTGACACGAACCCAGCGAGGGTAATTCGCTTCTTCGCCGGCGCATTGTCTCTCAACTTGCTCTCTCAAAGCCTCGAGGGTTGGTATCTTCCTCCGAAGCCTGGCGAGCTTAAACTCTGAGGTTATGCGTCCTTTATGCCTCTCGATTGATGCCCGAAGTCCATGGCCTTGTGGAAGAGCAATTCCCTTCTTGGCCAACAAAAGGTCATGTACAAGAAGTAATGATAATGTCGGGGTCAGCTGTGTGCATGATTTAGTATATGGGTTCCGCATTCTAGCGTAGGGACGGGCTGCAAACCTTGCGCTCAAGTTTCAGAAGCTCTGATCTCTCAATCACTTCTTTCAGGATGAGACTCCATTTGCAACTCTCTAACACCAAGGCGTAAACTTGGTTTGGTGCAGATTTAAGATTTTTCTTCTTGAAAACGCGCGACTTGAGACTCCCCCCTTCAAATGATGTCCCCGTTAAGATCTCTGCTGCCTCATGATAAAGAGACATTTTCAATGCAGTTTTGAGTGAGGAAGGGTCGCGTGGTGAAGAAGAAAATGTTAGAGAGAAAGACTGGTCGTTCGTTCAATTTTTAACCGAACTTTATCCGATGCGACTGTGAGATGTGAGAGTGCAATATGGTACAACATTGGCCTAGAGCAGCTGAAGATAAATGGAGGCTGTTGTAGTGTTCTTAAAGTTGAGAGTACGAGTTTCTAGGCTGGCAATAGATTCTACACTTAAGCAACATGGTCACTACTAGGCTTAGAGACTTTGATCACTTTTGTGTGCTGCGAGTGAATGTATTTTGTATATGCCCTGGATTCATGATAGGCAAAAGATATGCGCTCAAGCGCTTTGGGCCCTTGGCAAGCAAGGTATGTCCTCCGTAAATGTACATGTGTAGAAGCGAATCATCCAACAACCTTCTTCCTTCCCCTTGATACCATTCCCTTGCACCACGCAACTTGAATCAAAATACCTGTCCATGAAATCGCCAACCTTATATTTTGCGGCCCAAGGAAGCGAAGCGTTCACTGTGCCCCTATACAAGATGCTCCGTAGATGCACCATCACAAGAAATGTGAGAAAATCTTTATGCCACCTAGACTACCATTCAAAGTATGCTATTGGCAGAGCGAGTTCGCCAGTAAGCAATACTTAGCGGTGGAGGTGGCTACGGCGGCGGAGATGGTTGTGTCCACTGCCATGGTGGTGAGCATGCCGTCGAACATGATCTCTCTTGTAGCTAGGAGTGCCAGCCTCAGTCTGGACAGGCGCACTGGCTGTCTGTGTGACTGTCACGGTGTTCCAGACGGTGTGAACTCTAGTCTTGCACTTCTTGGGCGTTTCAGGCTTGTTGAAGATGTCGGTTGGCTTAGGGGCACTGGAGAGAACATCGGTTGCTTGAGCAGCCGCCTCGGACACAACTGCTGGGTGGGAAGGTAGAGTGGGCTTGGGAACAACTGGCTCCTCGTGGGTATCGGTGGAATCAGAAGCTGGCTTGGTGTAGCCAGGAAGTTCAACGGCAGTAGTCTTCTCCCCAGAAGCCAGCTTGCTGACGGAGGGTTGGACAGAGGGCTTGCTGGGACTACTCTCCTTGTCGCCGCCGGAGGGCATTGAAGGGGCCTTGTCGCCATAAGAAAATCCACTCAGAGGGTTGTTTCCAGGAAGTTTGCTCAAGGTGCCGGTTATCTTTTCATCGACCTCAGACTCAATAGTGCAGTCGCCTTTGTTGAGGCCATAAGTGAGGCCTGGGCAGTGGTCCATACCCTCGGTACCAGCGTTACAGGTGTCAATGATATGCTGGAGGAGGTCTTCGTCCCAACCGGCCATGAAGTCGGCATGGCTGCTGTATCCGGTAACGTCGCCATTGGAAAAGACGAAAGGCTGATTGCCCTCACCCTCAGTCCAGCGGCCTTTAAACTTGTCGGTGCGCCAGTAAGCCTCGTAGAAAAGGTGAGGAACGTGAATCCAGCCCTTGGGGCAGTCGAGATAACCGTCGTTGTCCTCGGGGTAGGCCATGTTGTTCTTAAAATCGGTGAGGCCAGCCTCGGGATTGTAACAAGAGGGGAAGTGGACATCAGCTCGGAGGGGAGAGTATTTGCCATCACAAGTTCGATCAGGGAACCCGACACCCTCACCCTTATTGACAGGATCACCTACACCAGCCATCTTGCCATCAGACTTGGCATCCCAAGATGGGAGCGTGTAGTCGTTGTTCAAGCGGGGGCAAGTCATTCTGGCAGGATTGACAGGACCCTTTGAAGGGTCAAGATTGGGCTTGCTGCCAGTCTTCGGCATAGTACGGGTCATAGCATCACCAGCGACGATCTGGAGACCAACAGGGAAAGGCTTGATATCATCGTGTGTCTTCTCGAAGCTGTTCGCTTTGTCAGTAACATGTGCAAATACGATGCTTGGGAAAGTGAAGGGCTAGAGACAAGGCAGTGCTCTTACAAGTAGTAGGCATTGAAGTAGTCGAACTCAACATCTTCAAACTCCCCAGATTTGGGGTCATGGAAGTAAAGAGTGGGAAACCAGTAGTTACTGTTGTCGCCCTTGACAAGCGCATTGCTGCACTTTGACTTCTGGAGATCCTTCCCGGTCGCCTTGGTGCTGAAGCCGCTGCCACCCATGATGTGGTGGACATGAGTGGAGGTCTGGCCAGGGAAAAGGATGGGATCCATCCGACCTCTAGTGAGCTGGTCGTTGGTGAAGCGCAAGACGGCGAAGGTACCCGTCTCGTGAGCAGCAGAAGCGGCGCCGGCGAGAACCGCAGCGGCGGTGGCGAAAGTGGACTTCATGATGGTTGACAATGATAAATGGTGTTTGAAAGTATCGAGCTAATGGTTTAACCGCACGGAAGGATTTTCGATTGCGGAGTGGGAAACGATGTAAATGCTAGCGTTGAGATCTCTGGGATTCTGACCGCTGAGAATGAAACCTGCTTCTTCTTCAAGAGGAAGCAGACAAGTGTAAAGCGGGGGCACGCAGGTGATACCGGAGCACCTGTGAGAAGAAAGAATGTTTCGCAACCGTCCAGTCACTATGCTAAGTGTAAGTGAATCAGAGCCGACGGATAGATCGTGGTGGTTGACAGTGAAAAAGGAGGGTAACGAGTAGTTCAGAGAAAAGAAAGGTCTGAAGCTGCTCTGAAGAATGAATGAGTAAGTGAGTAGAGCCGAAAGAGAGAAATGAGAGGACGTGCCCAGCAGTGCAGTGTACGAGGTAAAATAAGATAAATAAGAAAAAGAGCGTGTGTAAGGATAAAGAGAAAGAAGTATGTATGTTGGACGAGGATCAGAGATGAAGGTCTTTGTGTGAACGGGGGCCCGACCTGGACTGAATCCTTTAGGATCCATTCATTCATTCGCTGCACTGGACACACAGCGTATGCTGTAATCTGCACTGCACTGGCCTTGTCACTGCGGCCACTTTGGTATTCTCTAAGCGCGTGCACGTCCATCATTGGTTTCTTGGCTTGTTCGTCAATGAGGTTGTCTATTTGATCAAAGGGTTATGGTGATGGAGCCTAGGTACCTACCTATGGGCGTGGCGAGATACTATTCCCCCGTTTTTACTAACGGCCGTGCCTAATTCAGGGGTCGCCCGAGCCGCCAGGCGCTTTCGTAACTTTCTAGTGTAGCAAGATGGTGAAAGAGGATTGGCTACAGCGATTCAAGCCACATCTAGGGGCCATGTGTAAATTAATGTAATGCATGAAACCTTGACTTTTTGACTCGAGGTTGTCGCGATAGCTGGTGAAAAGACAGGAGTCGAGCCAGATGAAACAGATAAGAGCTGCATCAGCGATGAGCGCTTGTATCCAGAAATATAATTGGCAGTGTGTACTCGTTTTTCATAGGGCTGGGCAGAATCTATATGCATACCTGCATCGAAAACCCTCATTCATGTCGGCTGGCGCCCAGGTTAGTGGATGATGCATGGAGGAAATTGACAGGGACCATGAATCACAGACCGCCCCTATGTAGTGGGGGAAAAAACTCACTTAGTACCTGGTAGGTACCTAAATGAATGCTTTTCATAGGTAAAAGTACCTAAAGGCGGTAACGACTGCAAGCAGTGTACAACAGATATGCGCTGGCGGTCGGTGTGACTTGGAACCGACGCAGTTGTGTTTGATTGGTGGTGGTGGAATTGATGAGCTACCGTCTGTATTTCCTCCGGCTTCATCTGATGTGATACATTAATCATGAAGATGTTTGCTTCAACTGATCATGCGCCAGAACCACAGTCGCGATTCAAGCTGCACAACCGTCACTCCTCGTCTTCTAAGCACAAAGAACAGAAAAGGTTCAGAACAAAGAGGACCGGCCCGCCAGATCTTGGAGATTACAGGGTCACACCCTAAAGTGCCTGCAGATCGTGACCGGGCCTGAAACATCAGGGATCTTACTGGTGTTGCAGGGGTTGAGCCATGGGCTTAATCTGGATGATCAATCGAGATGGTCTTTGGGCGATCAACGACTATAACTACTGACGGTTGATTCACTTGATGAGAACTCAATAGTCATTTATTTGTTGTTGCAACCTCATTCTGAACAGCGAAGTTCATAATTTGTCACCCGTCAATCCTGAGTACAGGCTGTCATGAGCAACACAGGAAACTTCAAGCTGATCCTTGTACTATTACTTGTGGCCGCGAAACAGAGCGGGTGTTTCAACCCTGGAGCAACCTGAACTGGGGTCAGAGAAACAAACAGTATATCCTTGCCTTCACTCGAAGACTGTTTTCGTTTTCGTTTCCCTCCGTTGAGCCTCCTAGCAGTATCCGAATATCACTCATAATTGCGTGCTGTTAGTTGCGCCACCATAGCAAGAGGTTGAAAACCGTTGTATTGATCCGTGCTGTCAAAGAGAATCTCGCGTGGCTTCTACCTTTCTCTTGGCTGCTGAGGACTGCCTAAAGCTCCACCTGAACGACCTGAAACACGCCAGGACTCTCCCTGCTTGTTAATCAAGAGAGTGTTGTCCACGGTCATCGACTTCTCTTCAATTACTCAACTTGGAAGACTGACTAATCCCCTGGGAGCAAGAAAAGTTCTGGCTTAAGCCAAGGTGCCAGAAATACCTAACTTGGGGTCTGCTAAATCTATACTAAATTATACTAACATTACATAAGTATTTTTGTCTCTTGAGGTAGAGGCCCTAACAAGTTTTATTACCTCCCCTTGCTAATATAACAAAGACCTGAAAGGTAACAGGCTTCGTTCTATGAATCTCTGCCCCCGGGTTGAATTAAGCATACGCTATGTCGGAGATTATTTAAAGGGAATCTCTCATTTATACTGTTTAGCTTGCTTGTACTGTAGTTAATGTGTATATTCCTTCTGTAGCTACTCCTCACCAGCTGTCAGTTTGGAGTCGATGTCTCTTCTTTTTCATCCACGGCAAAGTGTGCCATGGAACACCTGATTATTCGACGAGTGATTTCGAGGTCTCGGTCTTTGGTCATATTGAGGAGCGTTGAGAAGTCGGAACCATCCACTAGCTAGTAGTGACATGGACTTTGTTCGGTTGAAACAGTAGAAATGCGATATTAATATTCTCAGCCATGCCCAAACCAACTTCTCAAGGAAACGCAAGGCCTCTACTGATAGAGACCTACCCTGAGCGAACATCCGTTAAATCACCGGTTCTCACACAAATGTGAGGTATCAGCTTGCTATCGTGCTAGTAAGTTTACTTTTCATTCACATAAAAGGTTAACTGGACGGAGGCATTGCGATCCAACTCACGGTTCTATCTAATGAGCCCTATGTCTATGGGATTTCCTAATTCTTGACTGGAAAAAAGACTCAATGGTGCTCCCCTGGTTATTTGGGATCTACGAACTGCAACAGTCTCTGACTGATCCTTTCAAGGTGTCTCAAACCACTAGACCTGTTTATCAGTGCGTGAGCTTCAATGGTAGGTTAGACGCCAACTTGTCATTCAGATATACCTCAAAGAAGGCAACTTGAGCCGTGGCTTCGTCGTCATTCTGAACATACTTCAAGTTGTACGAAAGTTACACATGCGAGGCAAATGGATGCAGGTAGCCACCATCTAGCTTCTCGATCTTCGATAGATTAGTTAAGGCATTAGATTCAACCCTAACAGCTACATGAAGTCCAGAGGGGAAGTTTAGATAATAGATCGAACAGTACATATTCGGGTCAACCACAAATACATTTAATGAGGCCAGCGTGAACACTTGTTTTCTATATTGAATGGTTATGTCTGCGCCACTCAATAGGGTGTCAAGGTCAATATATGCATAATTAATAATTGTCTACCCTGTATGCAGCAATAATGCTGAAGATTAGTGCCCATGTTAGATAAGAATTAAGTTTCGATTATTGCAGATAGGTTATCTTCAAGTTTTGCTCTATGTAGAATGTGAGAGCTGGCCTTGTTCCCATAATGGCAGTCATACCAGATTTTGCTGGGTTGCTGTGAGTTCAAAGTTTACTGCCTAAATAGATTCGTGACTGTGTTTCCGAAAATGAGCTCTTTGTCATATACTTCGTAAAGCATGCTACTTCAGTAGATGTTGTTCTGGTTTGGTCATAATCGGTGGCACGTTCTCTGATGTTAAGTTCTGAGAGCTGATGGCCACGAAAACGAGACTGTTGCTTTAACGACCCAGCGATACATAGAAACCCTTTCGATTTTCTGCCCAATTTTACCAGAATTACTCTAGGTACTGAGTCAATTCATCACGGTTAGCTCGGCCTTTTACAAGTTACTGTAAGCCTCATATCATTACATTAAGTAGTTATCCCTACCGGGTCAGGTCGTTATGAGGCTTTTCAGTGTTTCTTTTCTTGAGTTTAGATTATTTACCCTTACACTTCGTTAATGAAGCTACTTTACTTACGGCAGCTGGTATGCATGTCAGTTGTCATAAGTTGATTCAGTACTTACGTTGTAAAAATAAAAGTTGCATGATCTTTATTCCGCCCATTCCAAAAGAAAGAATATAATCAAAACCACTAACATACCGATTCATGCCATTACAGGCATGGAGATTCATGGTATATTACTGGACCGGTTAGTGTCGCGTACCTACATTCCGCGCACCCCCACCTTCTACATACTCCCTATAACTGTAATTTCCTAACCCCTTAATTGTAATTCCTTCTAAAATACTATTAAATAATATCAGAAAAAATCTAAATTTTCATTATAATAACTCCTAATAAAGCTTAATAGAATAATCTTAAAGAAATCTAAGAAAGACTAAAAAATAGTAAGTCTTTATACTATTATATAACCTTATATAGGAAAAGCGAGTCTACACTTTATAGTTAATTAAAAGGCACCTAGATAACTTAAAAAGGTTAGGAAAACTATTAATTACTATTACTTATATAAGAAGGTAAAATTACTAACTTTTTATAGTATAAAAAGTATTATAGGTATACTCTTTTAAGAAGTAAATTATATAATCTTATTAATAGTATTATTAACCTTAATATAGTTAGGATTATAATTAGGTATAACTAGCTAGATAGATTCTTATAATACTATATAGATATTAAAATGAAGCTATTTATATATTTAGAAGTTACTTATTCTAATAATATTACTTCTATCCTCCTCTAATATTTCTATAAGAAGTTATTATTAACTATAAAAGAATTAGGGATTATACTATTAAGGATATATAATATAAATAAGTATAGACTTTAAGAAGGGCTTATAAAGTCAGGAAAAGTGCTTAGTAATAACCTTATAAAGCAAGCTATTATTATAGAGAGCAATTAATATAATTAAGTAATAATTTTAGAGTTAAGAAATATAGAAGGATAATAACTATATCTAATAGTAGTTTTCTAAGGAGATTATCTCTAAGAATAGTAGTTTTTAGAGGATTTTCCTAACTGGGGATATAATATTAGTAAGATAAGCTAAGTAACTTAAGATATATATTTAAAGTAGCTTTAAGAGACCTTCTTACTATATATAAAGCCTAAAAACCTAGTTAATTAGAGACTTCTTATAGTTAATAGATTTACTAGTTATATCTCTATTTAATTCCAATTTCTAATATTATTTTATAGAGTATAGATTCTTTATTTACTATTACATTTATTATATATTACTTAGCTATTTAATATTAGTATTTTCAGCTTAATAAAGGTAATTTTTAAATAGCTTATAAAGCTATATACTAGCTTTAATACTATAGTACTAATTTATAAATAATACTTTATTTAGATCTATAAAAAAGCTATAAATAAAGCTATTATAATAAGGAATATATAGTAGGGCTTTAAAGGTACTAGAATCTAGCTAATTTTATTAGAAAAGGTATTAGAAAACGTTATTATAGCTTCTTAACTACTTACCTAAAATAATACTCCTAGGATCCCTTAATACTAAAAGGTAATATTATAGGTTATACTATATATACTAAAGAATAGAAATAAACTTATATCTTAGTTAAAAGAGCTCTAATTAATAAAAGAAAAGTATAAGAGGAATCTCTATTACTTAGGGATTAAGGCTATTAAAGAGCTAGATTATTTAAAGGCTTAAAATACTATAGAAAGGTAGAAATTAACTTTTCTATAGATAGAAATAGACTTATAAAAGCTATAACCTTAATAGAAGGTCATTTAGTACCCCTAAGCCTATTATCTAGGGTATAAGGAGATTTAATAAACCTAGAAGCTAAAAAATAAGAGGTTTAAGAAGAAGTATAAAAGGGAGACTAAAAAGGTAGAATCTAGGAAAAAGAATAATACTATTATAATTATAGATAAAAGTAAATTATAATTTCATTTTATACTATTTAATTTATATATAAATTGATTGAGATATTATATATTAAAGTTATTACGATAATTGAAGATAGTGTATAGAAAGGGGGGGTACACGGAATGTAGGTACGCGACACTATAGGCCCTCATGAAATTTCATGTATATATCGTTGCTGGAAGGGCATGTCTATAGTATGAACCCCTAAACGTCTGTTGGTTGCATTATCATGTAAGCCTGCATTATTCGATCAGAGACATGCTCGTGGCCTGTTGGCTCTCTACGGCTGATGGGGGATATCTTCCGTTTTCTGTATAAGTTCTCTCTCGAGTTAGCCGATGTCTCAGACGAGACCTTATCGCACCGTTATGCAGAGATGGCAGATCGATACCAAATTCCAAGAACAAATCGTCTCATGGATGTAACCGAACACTTGCCAGGAGTAATTTTTAGGCCGGTGTGCATAAAAGCAAAAGCGGCGTGACTTCTCGATATCAAGCCGCTCACGCCAAAATCAGACAGCCACTTTTACAATGCATTCTGAGACAACCTCAGTTGATGTAGTCAGAAGCACGTAATCGGTAATGCGTGGTGTACGGGAGGGATACTAGCGCTGTCGGTCTATTCCAAATGGGCTTGCTTGAGACATTATTCATGCAGAAGACTTCGCCGTGTACGGATACCAACATGATAAACACAAATTTCCCCCACATGCTGTGCCCCGTGGACTCATATGATATGTCAGGAGACTGAACCAGTAGGCAAGAAAAATGTGTTGGCTTTTGCCCTGTCAAAAACTTGCGAAATAATTCGTCATATCTTCCAGTGCCCCTTGAAAAAGACTCGACTTTCCTCGCATGCCAAGCTTCACGGTCTGATCCAGCATCCACTCTGTAGACAGAGATACGATAGGATAAGCTAGAAAGGGGAAGAAAAAGAATTGAGTTTTAGGTCTTGGCAGTTTGACTCTGAGGGCGTATTGAGCTCTGACATATTAAGGATTGATGAGTTGATGTCGACCAACGCAACGTTGGCGGCGAATCTATTGTTGCTAGTTAGCTCGAATCATCACAAAATCGATCAAGACACCGTTGGGGATCTGTGAGAGCTGACGATGCTAGCAAGGGTACAGTACCATGCTAGTCATGTGCACGAAAGACACATGTACCGTACCATGTTGAGCTGAGGCTTGCATGATGAGGGGTAGCGCCGACAGGCGACATGAGGGATGAGATTCCGGATCCAAGATGTGTCTCAAAACCTTGTGTCTTTCTCCGGGCCTTGGCATGATCGGCAATAGCAGTGATTCAGAAAACACCATGTCAGATTTACTTCTGCTTGTCACTTACATATCATCAATCAGTGGAATGTTGCAGCACGATTACTCCGGAGACTCATCTCCAATGCCCTTCGCTGGGATCAGCCGAGGGCTGCAGCCTGAGCTGGAAACAACGAAACCTGTTGGCAAGAGCCTGCTTCTTATACAAGTCTAACGCCTCACTTGTTGTACTTATTTTGACATCCGTCGTCAAGGTACGAGATCGGGTGTCGTATGGTATCTCCCCCCTAAGGAAACAATGCAGTACTCTCAGAGACTTACTATAACAGGCGTTCTCCGGTTTAACTAGTTACTGGCTCACTCGAGATCAGATAACGGAGCTTTCACGATATCTAATAGATGCGGGAGCTTGCGTGGTTCCCACGTCAGATTCAACCCCTCTTCGGTGGTGGCTATGAATGTATGTACTGTACCTATTTTCACGGGTCACTGTCTCAATGGCAGTCTGTAAAGCGGATAGCCCCAAGCCAAGCAACGATGGAACCTTACTTCCGGACTGCATGATCCAGGAGACAGAAGAATAGAAGAAAGTGGCAGTATGAGGCCCAGTAATATTCCATCAACGGTGGGTTATTGAGCAGCGGCTGAAAATGTCTGATATTTAACTAAAGTTCTGCCTGACATCGGCTGATCGAGTAGGTGTGCATTTAACAAGGACAGCTGTTTGAAAAAAAAAAAAAAAAAGGACGATATGCAAATTTTGGCATCTGTGAATATGAAATAGATAGCTTTCTTAGTGCGACAACTCTCTTCTTTCGAGATGGTTCAGCATGATGCTAGTTGCCGATCAACTGAGCGAAGTGGTGCCGTGCCAATCTTCTTGATGCCCTCTTAGTCAGTTAGGCAATCAAAGGACGTTGAGCTTAGCGACAAAGGATAACGCTGCCAGGTCACAAAGTTTCCTGTCATCGGATCTTTTCTCGTTCGCCAGATCTCACTTAGACATCCTAACGAGTACTAGTTGACTTGACCTATCATATTCAATAAGTTGCATGCATTTTGCCACTTTTGCATAAGCTCATTGATACACCCGCTGCATTAGAAATATCAAAAACTTCCCAGCGAGCGGTCATGCAGTTGAACTTCGATAAGAAAAGAATTGCTGCACAGCGTTCTTCGTGGACGCACACGGGAACATCTGCTTTGGGTCCAAATGTTATACTGGAATGCGACTATGACTCGTGACCTATAAACTGCTCTTTCTCAATCATCCCAATTTGCCCATGAGCTGGGACAGACCCGGAGGCCATGCAAAGGAATAAAAATCATGAACCTGGAGTGGCGGGAGAATATACGCCTCCGGGCTGCAAGGGACAAGACGACCCGGCTATTGCTGAAGTTGTTCACAGAAGTTTCACACTAGAAGTGAATGGATCCTGTTGGCTGTGGGTCGACTTCTTAACTATCATGCATCGGCGGTCGAATGCGATCTGCTCCGTTCAGGTATACATGACTATTCCCAAGAGGAGTCGCGATTTCTAACGGTCACTTAGGGGTGCTTGGCAGAAAGGGAGAAATATATGTTCTCTTTATTCCACAAGTTGTGATATGGGCACAGTACCCCTTCCCAACATCAACTTATATGCTGAAACAAAGCACCATGGTATAATGAGCACGTAGAACAAGCTTCATTCTGTAGCGCAGTATAGAAACGCCCAGGTAGCATCGTCAATCAATATAGCGCTATATTGTCCCATCCGTGTACGTGTATGACCCGAAACTTGCCTGCCTTGAATACACATAGAACGCCCTGTATATTATATGCTGCGTGTTCACTATCGCGCCGAACGGCGTCGCCGCTTTCCTTGCAACGTAGCTTCGCCTTCATCTTGCTCCCCGTCGCTTGAGTCGTCGTGACTCCTGGCATTTTTTGACCTGTCATTTCCCTTCTTGATTGAAATAATACAACCTTGCTCCTTGAGTCGCTTGGTTAACTTTGTGCTGGCCTGCATCCCAGGAAAGTCCTTTGCTGTATAGACAGTAAAAACATTGCTCTGAGTGTTAACCAAAGCTGGGAAGCGTTTCACCTCTTTTGCCCGGACTGGGTCAATTTTGACCAAGCTGAAATGAAGGCGAAATGAGCCAGGGGTTCTGCAGGATAAGTCTGGGAAGCAGAAGAAGCAACCCTCCTCGCCATGTTCATCCTTGCCAACGAACGGGGCACTGACTAGTAAACCCATGAGTCGGCGTTGTTGCCGATACTCTTCAGGCATGAACGAGGCATCACGGGACCCAGATTCATCGTAAATAGAGCAACTCATGACGTAGTGGGGATAGCGTAGGTGTTTTACTGTCTCTTCCTTCGTGAGATTGGCACCTTCAATGAGAAGCTGAACGATTGGCGGCGGATCGATTACTCTCCGGTCTCGCTCCCCAAATCCACATGATCGAGCCGCAATTGGTTGTTGCCGTATCTGGAGCCCAAAGGAAACATTGGCTGAGCGATTGTTCACGCTTGTCCTACTGCCACTTCCCTCGCCAGTGGTAAGAATATCGGGTATCCTCATAGGATCAGGCCTCGGTTCATCTGGAGATACCATAGGACTATTCGAATCAGGTGGTCCACCATTGGTTGTAAAAGCCGGATTAAAGTGATACTCTGTGAAGTGAGGAGCGGGGCACATATCGATTGATGGTCTATGCTGACCATGTACGAAGGCGGGCGGTTGATCCTCTGACACCGAGTGCATTCTCGGTGCATATACTGAATGGTGGCCTTGCACGTGGTCCAGCATTTCGCTATTCCGTAGAAGAGAGGTAGATGGAGCTTGGGGTGGACAGGCTTGCTGTCCAGCTGTAAGGTCAGGAGCATATAGTCCAGGTGGTGGATGAGGATGATGAGATTGGCTCTGAGGTACAGAGCCTGGCATCTCATTCAGTTGGTAAACATGGCCAGTTGGTGGGTGTTGTTGAGGCTGCAGCTGTGAAGTACGACGATAATCGGGTTCTAGGGTGAGTAGGCCCGCCGGGGAATATAGGTGTTGGTCATAGTGAGAGGGAACTGGATCCCGAGGAGGATGATGTCTGTCTGGTGTCCAATTCATTATCGTCGTCGCGTGTGGAAGTGGCATGGTCTGTGGCATCGCGTTCAGCCGCTGTGATGTTCGCGCGGCGGTCTCAACAGCTGTGAGAGACATAAAGGTTGTGGGATATTCTGGTTCAGTGAGGAAGAAATGCCATCAACATAGATGGATGGGAAAGAGAGACGCCAGTGTCGAGCTTATTAGTGGAGGATCAGTGGCGGCTTAGATCGGTTGCATCAACAGCTAACTTATACCCAGGTACTCAGTACAGAGCCCTTTCGGTAGCGTCCAATAAGAGAATAGGATCAACCAAGCCAAAGGGAAGAAAAGAGCGGGAAGGGCCCAGTAGTCCACTACTTCCAGGGAGCCGGCTGTAAGACGGAATGCGGGCGGTTCCACTGACCAGATAGACGATGGGGGGAGTGGGTGAAGGCTGGTGTAGTCGAAGGAGTGTAGCCTCAATGGACTCCTAGCGGTCTGAAAGGACGCTATTGACTCAGATCGATTAAAGCCTTTCGTTGGGTGAGACTAGCAGGTTGGCTAAGGGCCGGGGGTAGCGGGAGAATCTCGGCCAAGCCCACGACAATGTCCGGGTTGAAGAAAGAGGTAGTAAAGGAAATACAGGCTCATATGCAGTAAAAGACTTGGAGGAAGAGGGCTGTAGAATGAAGCCGTGATCAGCCGTATTTCTGCTGTGTATTGCTGGAAAACGTGAGGGATGTGGGCGCCTCGCAACCACGCCCACAAAGAAGCCGGATTTGGTCTGTGATGAGCTTGGTTCAAACGGGAATACGACGGCTTTAGAGAACGGGCGACTTTGCGTGCGGGAAAATGATAGCAACACTATCGTACAGGTAAATAAATATAGATCAGAACGCGAGGGACTAGAGCTGTTTAGCGTCAGAATGCAAACACCATGCCTATGGAATAGAAAACAGGAAGCCAGAGGTGAAGTAGCCGTAGGGACGATGACCTTAAGCGTAAAGCCGTTCCAGCCTCAGTCGAGAGCGGAATGAAATGGCTCAAGTCCAAAGGTTTCAGACGGCCGAGGCAAAAGTCAAAACGAAGGAAACCCCCAAGCATTGGAGAACCGGGAAGCCACCCAAGATTCCCGCCTTTGTATTGTTGGTGGAGGGCCAATGATAGAAGAGATATCGTTGAGCTTTGAGAGGCAGTAAACCAGAAAAAACTGCAATGAAAGCCACCTAGCAGTATGCCTTGTAAGATTAAAACCAAAATCGTCGATTTCGACAATTGCCAAATGCGGATGTCAGAAAACGAATGGGCTGACCGGTGGCAGTTGAAGATATAGTACAAAATGAGACCTCGAAAGCACAAGTTCCAAGGTGATGGCAAGAAAAGCTAGAGATTATCGAGTATAGCAGGGGAGGTAGGATTATTAAGAAATATTTGCCATTGCCTGGTCTACCAACAGACATGAAAAAGTCATTGTGCAGAACTACCTGGGTAATTGCTTTTACTGCATTTATTAGCAACCAACTCGTTTTTTTCTTATTACATACTTTACCTGGCAATGGATGCTCCATTTGCATCTCGTGCCTAGTATTGGCTATGATCCGAGGTCAGGTAGCAGGAGGCGAGCGCTCATAGGTGCTTTTTGGTTTTTATGCATGTAGGTAAGTGAGTTGAGCAGATGGATGCTTGAACTGCCACACGGCCGCAGATGGAAGCCTGAAGCCCCATCTTGAATGGAAATGCCGCCGGCAGCACTCGCGCATCTACAAGTATAAAAAGAGGCCTAAAAAAGAACGGGGCCTATGCAAATCACCAAATCTCGGCCGGGGGAACAGATCGATATCGAGGGTATGACTTGGTGTATAGATACTTACTCTGGGCTCTCCTGTCCATTGCGTTGTCGTAGTTATGGTCGCGCAAATCTTCTCTGTCATAGGCCATCTTTGAAATCATCGTACTTATGAACTCTCAGGCTACTCGATCTTGGGTGCACGCTAACGAATGCCGCCTCCGACAGCAAAGAAGCCTGGGATCTTGGCTCTCAGGTGGGCATCACACGCCAATTCATGATGGGTATATGTGGACTTCGGTGGGTCGATCGTCGAAGCATTGGTCCCTGTAGGGCATCAGAAACACACAGGGGGATGGAGATCGGTGGATGGAAACATCGTGAACCGCATCCCTTAGTTTGGGTTGCTAACCTCAGGTAGCTTCAAGGATATTCCAGGGCTGAATCTGGCTGGCAGGCTGGCTAAAGGCACCCATGGGGATACAGATATGATCTTCGATTTAGGTCTGTGCCCTTTCCCAGGTAAGCTACCTAATACCTTACTCAAATCGAAGAAACCGAATAAGAAAGTCACGAGGGAGATCGGCAAATTGCATCTTATTGAGGAATCCCAATCATGCTTATTAGACTCTTCAATGTCTAATTAAGATAACTATCTAGCATCCATTGCCTCTTCCCCTTATCCAGCAACCTTCCTATCAACTGTCACCCGCCCACACCTGCAGACAAAGACTGGAGTCGTTGATTATATCTACCTTGAGTATAGTGTCCAGGCCTTTGAGCTTCTTACTTACAACCCTCTTTCCTTCTGCTAACAAAGTGATGAAGCAGGGTCTCGGCTCTACTAGCGATGTCTATGTCGAATACTGACCATTTGTATCCCGTTCAACATTTCGAAAGGGAACAAGTTAATGTGCTAGCCAGACCAAATTGCTTTTTAATCTTTTGGTGCGTGGACTTGAACTGAGTTTCAGCGCCACCACACCTCGTCAGGCTTTGTTGAGATGGTAACAAACCAGGCTGGCTTCCCTCCCTTGTGCTGCGTTCCGTGCCGTTTCCCCAACGGGAATAACTGTCATTGGCCTCATCGACGGGAGACCCCCCGGAGGTCTTTGATTCGTTGCATTCATTCACTTCTGGTATGTACATAAGCTGTGTTCGATGCTGTATTTGTAGCGCAGATATATGTGGCGATGGCTTTTGAGACTGCCAATGCTCGCCAAGCTACCAAGATCGAGAGCTTGGTATTCGCTTGTGCTACGTTTTCTGAGCTACCTGAGCGTTAAGAGAGATATGGTCTTCGTCGAGTTGATTGAATGGTTCTTATCTGTATTACCAGCGGTTTCAGAGCTGCGATGAAAAGTATAGTACCGTATCTACTAACCTAGTTCTTACTTACTGACTGGTGTTTTTGACTGATGAGCTCCTAGGCAATTTAGCTCTTAACTCTCCAGGATCTCAAGCTGTTTTAATAATGCTGATGAGTTTCTCTACAGGGACGATATTGTTACATTGAACTAAGCCTGCTGACGACTGTATATGCATATCCGGAACTAGGTCCTGAATGAAGCCTGCTTGTCGTCTGAGTGGCAAGAGCCTTAGACCTGTAAGATTACTACATACGAGCATTCTATCAGCACTCACCGATCCAAGATGCCTACAAAATCGCCTCCACTCCTCGAGTTAGACATGGGGCTAAAGGCTCCCTTTCTCCATTTCAAGTACAGCCCTCATCAAAGACTATAACCTCGAAACGGAAGCCGGGGACTTACGTCCGCCTCCCCCTGCGCCATTCATGATGTTAGAAACACATATCGGTACAATGGTAGGTATCGTCTGCTTGATCCACGGATATGGTGCTCCAGGGGCCCAGAGCATGGGCAAGCAAGTAAGCCACGACGCGTCTGGTAATTCGTCATTTCCACATCATTCAGCTTTGAGCTTTCAACTCTGCTGGTTGCATTTCGGTCACAGCTCGGTCACAGCATAATGCACAATATTATTCGTTGAGATACGCGAACCAAGACGCCATCTCCAGAACTCTGGCCTAGCTACCTACAGAGTACAGGCTAGCATACTCTTCTATACGGGCGCGGTCTCTAGCCTTCAACTAAGTCCTTGGGGAGCAAAAAAACATCAGACCTTGATACAGAGTGTCAAAATAAACTCAGCAAAAGACATCCTAAGCTTCTACTAAATTTACCCAAGTCTTTTTGTCACTTGGGATCGAAGTCCTGAGTTTTCTTGCCTCCCCTAGAAAGTCTATGACACAACAGGCCCAAACAATCAGATTTAATGATTGATGAGTCGTTGTAAGCCTAATCTACCAACCTGTTGTCTGTGAGAGTTAACCTGCGATTGGCTCCTACGCTTGAAGGGGAATGCACCTTGTTGGTGATATCAGATCATGAGCACCAAGAAATCCTGCTGGGCTTGTTTAATAATGGCATATCATCCACGAAACAGCTCAATGGTAGATTATGGATGATTGGCTTCCTTGTTCTTCTCCTGTCTGTTGGGAAATGACCGTCCGTTCTTGTTGTATTACCAGCTATTATTGGCAGGGCCGCACGTCATACATCTCAGCATTCAGACCTTCAACAGTAAACACCATAATTCCGCTAAAGTACATGCCAAGACGGCACCATATGTTATTTAAGTGCCTTCTTTTCTTGCATGCATGCGTGCACATCCAGTTCCATGGCCTCGGAACAGTTTCACATTGACACCATCCCCTCACTGCGGCTTACCATCAACCTTGGCTACGTTCCACAACAGCTTGAAGACAAGCTCTAATCCAATAAAGTCGGCCAGTGGCCATGCTAGCCTCTACTGCACTGTACATGCATGTTTGGGCTTTATCATTGAACAAGAAGCGGATAGCCATTGCTGTAAGACCTCATCTACCCAGCATTGATGATGCTCACTTACAGCTTGGTCTGGCACCTTCGCCAATGATCCAATGAACCCTTTAAGATCCATTCAAAAATTGAAACGAAATAACTGCTTCATCAAAGTTAGCTTGACAACAAACCTCTTACCATGAGAGGTGGTGCTGAGTTATCCCACTTGGATCACTAGCACTATTGCTTGGAAAATCTCAATTTGGATTTGGGGCTGGCACCAGATATCTCGGCCGCTACCCTGTGAAAGTTGTCGTAAGATCTGATCGATCCTTTGAATGAACTGGCCACGGATCTCATTATGCAAGATGAGAGTTCAGTCGGCAGCGCTAAGAGTTGACTAGCTACTTGTCCAGTTTGTTGTTCACAGCATTAGGCTAGACGAAGGAGCAGATCTGCTTGCGTGCAAACACCCTTCGCACGTCCACAATCGAGTCTGATCGAACAGCAGAGAGAAGTGATCAGGATATAAAAATGAGGCATGAGAGGGCATCTTCCATCTGCCTATATTTCTCTAAGTTGTTCACTGAGCTTCATACATCTAACAAAACGTACTCAATATACTAACCGTTGGCAGCATGGTGCTCAGTCCGCGTGGTTCCTCTAAGTAATACACAGATACCATGTCCCGCCGTCTCCCATTTGGAGTCCGTCACGCTTTTGAAGTTATCCTATCTAGATCATGTCCCAAACCTGCTCATACCTTGGAGCCAGTAAAAAAAAAAACAATAAACCCACTATGCCCAACCAGAATGCCACTGTGATGAAACTCCAGGCTGTGCTCGCTATTCCAATTCAACCCCTTCCGAAAACCAAGTAAAAAAGTGCCAAGTCAGCTTTGGCAGAAAACGAGTAAACTGCGTATGTAACCTCGTAATATGATATTATAGCATGTTGTGTTGCATGCCGGTCTGCTTCCATACCTGCAGGCTGGAAGGTTGAATCGGTTCAACAAACGAAAGGAAAGAAGTTGATAAGGGTATCAAGTCATGAAGATATGCGAAGTGCATCGTATCAGAAGAGAAACACAAACCCCGCATATGGATCTGTAGTCATAACATATTAAAATAGTAATAGTCGAAAATTGAGAAGTGAAAGAAGTATAGCTGAGGTGGTGCTGTTCAGGTTCGATATTCTATAACACGGCATTGACTAGTGCTGCACTGCCGAGGGCAAGTACTAAGCCAACCCATGACGGGGCAAATATATGAGCCAGGTTGGTCTCTTCCGGAGGCAAGGTGCTATTGACAAAATCTGGACCACAGAGAGTGTTCACTTGTCGAGCTGCGCTTTCATAGGTGAGTGCCACAGGTTGAGAACGGTCTTCGGCGGCTGCGTGGAAGATATTCATAGTTTCTTGTATGCACCAGCTGCATGAAGGGTTGGTGCTACCAGGCAATGTAAGGTTATACGGTAGGTAGTAGAAGTAGGCGTTGGCAGCGGTCGTGGTATTTGTGACAGCATTGGCGTAACAATACATATCATCCTCGGGCGTTTGAAGACAGGTAGCCTTGTACATCATCTCGTAGGCCTTCATGCCATAAAGGAACTGCTTGACGATAGTGTTGCCCGATTCCCATTCTTCCTTGCAGTTTTCTGATGCAGTGAGGTTGCGCGCTGCAGCATCGAAGAAGTCAGTGCAGTACGTGACGTTTGCAGCACATGTTGCATCGAGTACTCGGACTATGCTCAAGAGCTGCTTCTGAGCTTCGAAGAAGCCACGGGACGTCTGGGATTTTGTCAATATTTATGACCTGTCTCCCCTTCATTGACTGGAACTTACCTGGAGCATCATAGAGAGGGGGTAGCAAGTTTCATAAGAAGGGTCGGAAAGAATTCCATTCAGAAACGCAGGGCAGTTACTATCTGATGTGGTCGAAAGCTCGGCTGACAAATTTCCGTCAAAAGCTTCAGGTAAAGGTGTGTTTGTCGCAGCAGCAGTCTTTGCAGCGCGTTGAATGGTGACAGTTGTTGCCTTGGATTTGCCCTCAGTTTTGGAAGGAGTTTCCTTGTTGACGATCTCCTTGACTTCATCTTCATCCTTGCGTCGGTGTAGCTCGTATCGGTTGATCGTAGGTACATGGTGTCGTCGATGTCGGAGTGAAGAAGATGATGTCTCAGTACCCGCTAGGACTGTAGAAGTAAGACATGCTAAGAGTAGGAGAAATGATAATGCTATTCGCAAGCGGGGCGCGCGGTAGCTGGTGGACTTCGGCCTACTGCAAGTCGTTGTTGACGCACACCACGATGATGAAACCATGGTAACGAGCGACGAGGCGAAAGACGCCAAAGATGTATAAATCGTAGTCCAAGTATGTGCAGCAATCGAATTGATAGCGATGTGTACAACCTTTAAGTGGATTGGCAGCACAGACAATCACAAGATTGAATGCGTTTCACCACGATGGGCCCAATTTCGACACGATAAAAGGTAGTGGTAGGTCAGTATTGGGTAGTGAAGCACACACTGAAGCGATAGTTGTAGCGGTAGTGAGTCAATAGATTGGTGCCGAATGCCAATATTTAACAATTTCTCGGTGGAGGATCTTTATTGTTGTTGTTGTGGTTGTTGCATGGCGCAATTGCAAGGTTCCAAGTCGGATGACACTTCCGATGAGTGGGAAGTCAATTGATAAATGAGAATCGGTCGCGGGGGTCCTCTTGCAGCTTTGATGGTCGAGAACGAGTGTAATGCGGTGCGTGATATACCAAATGCGAGATGGGATTGGTTGCCAGGGGGGAGATGAGATGGTTGTAGAATTGCTATTGGGTGTTCGAGACTTGCACAAATTTGGTAGCAGTTGATGTGGCCAAGACGTGCTTATTCAAAGGAGACAAGATATGAAGAAAGAACGAGTGACTGTATATTGCAGTTGCACTTGGAGCTGAAGTTGAGTCTGGGGTTGAAAATGATCGTCGTGAGTAGGTCGAAAAGGAGACAGATGAAAGTTAACGAATGAATGGCGGTTCGAGAAACGAGTGATCGACGGCGGCTCTAACAGCACCTGAAGTAGAGGGACGTCTGTAACTCAACAGCTGCGCAAGCAAAAAGAAAACGAAGGAAAGGAAGAGGGTGCTCACCAGTTGATTAGAGACGCCAGTATAGAATTCTAAGTGGATATCACGGGAAATGGATTCCAGCCCAGGCCGTGTCTTGCTTTTAATGCTTGTCAATTTTGACCGGGATCGAGCAGGCATTACGGAATCAATCAAATTCAAGACCAGAGAGACTCATGGCTTAAACCCAGGAAATAGCAAGGATAATTAAACCCTCCTTTGAGGCTTGCAGTAGTGCCTGTTAGCGCGACGGTTTATTGACTGGGCCTGATGTAGTGTGCTGTCTAGGGGAGGCAAGAAAACTCAGGACCTTGACCCTAAGTGACGAAAGTATTTAGGTAATTTTGCCTGAGTTTAGGGGACTCTTTGCTAAGTTTATTTTAGCAGCCTCTTCAAAGGTCTTAGGTATTCTTGCTCCCCGAGGGATGTACCGTATCACCTAGAGTGTAAAGTGTGTACTGTAACTGGACAATAATGCGAAGTTTATACAAAACGAATGAGAGAAATTGTTAAGACTGCTGCACGGTGATACAGTTTAGGAGGGTATAGTGAAACGTCTGCTAATAATTCACCACCCAGCACCATGTACTGCCACTCAATCCGATAACTCTCTCCTGATACACAGGCAAACCACAAAACATCAATTGTAGAAGAGAGAAACCTCCTTCAGCGCCTTACGCGTCCAAATTTACATTCTTAGGTTACTGGTTCAATTATGTTTCAAGCCGGCCCGCTTACTACCGGCATCCTAGTAGAGGAAACCTCCATTCTCCGAACGGTATTGCATGCACACATACAATACTTTCATATTCTCCGGGTTACACTATTGACTGTTTGCAAGCCAAAATGCATGTTCCCACATGTATTCTCAGGTCGAAACGGACATCGAGCTGAAGACGGCAAGGCATATGAACCCCATGATACACAGGCGACTAGAAAAGGGGAGGCCAAATCTCGCTTCCCCATAACGGACCAGCCACCATTACCATGGATCCAGCCACGGTAAGGCAAAAATAGCATCTACATCCGATTTCTATCCGTAGCGTCGGTGGGATCGCTTCAGGACATCACCTCATTCCAAGGTTTATCAGTGGGTGGTGGGC
>JABFAI010000443.1:0-46185 GCA_013266175.1 Fusarium gaditjirri
TCTGTCCTGTGCACCGTAGGTCCCACCCCCGACCCCCCCTCCGCTGCGCAGCTCACATCTGAGCGATCCCTTATCGGATTTATCAATGTGACCTTGTACCGAGGTCTGATTATCCCGCAGTCCAGTCACTGACAACCAACCAGTCCGAGTCCGTCGGTGAGGGCCACCCCGACAAGATCGCTGATCAGGTTTCCGACGCTATCCTCGATGCCTGCCTCAGGGAGGATCCCCTCTCCAAGGTTGCTTGTGAGACTGCCACCAAGACCGGTATGATCATGGTCTTCGGTGAGATCACCACCCAGGCCAAGCTCGACTACCAGAAGGTCGTTCGTGACGCCATCAAGGACATCGGCTATGATGACTCCGCCAAGGGTTTTGACTACAAGACCTGCAACTTGCTCGTCGCCATTGAGCAGCAGTCGCCCGATATCGCCCAGGGTCTTCACTACGAGAAGGCTCTCGAGCAGCTCGGTGCTGGTGACCAGGGTATCATGTTCGGTTATGCCACTGACGAGACACCTGAGCTCTTCCCTCTCACTCTCCTCTTCGCCCACAAGCTGAACGCTGCCATGTCCGCTGCTCGCCGTGACGGTTCTCTGCCATGGCTCCGACCCGACACCAAGACTCAGGTCACCATTGAGTACAAGCACGACAACGGTGCCGTTGTTCCTCAGCGCGTCCACACCGTTGTTGTCTCTGCTCAGCACTCTCCTGATATCTCAACTGAGGAGCTCCGCAAGGAGATTAAGGAGAAGATCATCAAGAAGGTCATCCCCGCTAAGTACCTCAGCGATGAGACCATCTACCACGTAAGTTTGCCAAAATACAGCAAGGATCAAGCGAAAGTGCTAACTTCTCCTTTCAGATCCAGCCCTCTGGCCTCTTCATTATTGGCGGTCCCCAGGGTGACGCTGGTCTCACCGGCCGAAAGATCATCGTCGACACCTACGGTGGCTGGGGTGCCCACGGTGGTGGTGCTTTCTCCGGTAAGGATTTCTCCAAGGTCGATCGATCTGCTGCCTACGTCGGCCGATGGATTGCCAAATCCCTCGTCAACGCCAAGCTCTGCCGACGTGCTCTTGTCCAGCTCTCCTACGCCATCGGCGTCGCTGAGCCTCTCTCTATCTACGTCGACTCCTACGGTACCTCTGAGAAGACCTCTGAGGAGCTTGTCCAGATCATCCGAGACAACTTCGACCTCCGACCTGGTGTTATTGTCCGTGAGCTCAACCTGGACCACCCTATCTACCTCCAGACTGCCAAGAACGGCCACTTCGGTACCAACCAGTCCTTCAGCTGGGAGCAGCCCAAGGAACTCAAGTTCTAAGTTCACCATTGATATTGTATCAAGTTACCAAAAGAGTATTCAACAGCTCTCTGCATGCATCTTGAAGATGTTTAATCAGTTCATTTGATTTAGCAAATATAGGCGGCGTACGGTTCTCAACGAAACCTGTGTATCTCCCACCGGAAGGGAGGACGGTCGGTTTCCGGCTTTTATTTTTATAATTTTTATTCAAAAAGCCATTTGGTTATACGGTAGTGGGGATTCTTTTGCGATATATACCAGGCACGGAGTGGGCGTCTTTCAACAAAGACAGATTAGGGCAAACCTGCATTTGTGAGGCGAAGCAACAAAGTCAAGAGACTTGCATTTTAACGATACCACGACAAGGGAATGACAAAAGACGACGCGTTCGTGTGAGAGCGGCGTTTTGACGAGGAAACAAAAGAACTTCAACATCTTTTTCTTTCCTGGATCTCTAGCCGAGCTGATGCAGTAGGCGGGGCGAGACCATGACGCGGTGGAAGTTGGATGGATCATTGGCAAGAATGTCGATCTTGGAGAGAAATAACTCTGAAGTAAAAGGATAGTGATATATATGCCCTGTCGCTGCGAACTGAGATAGCAGCTAGACCAAGAAAGAAATCACGTCAAGGAAATACTCGTCTAACATGTGTTTGCTGTGAAGTCTGAAGCCTTCTGCCGAATACATTAGTAGGTTGGTTGCGTTGCGTTGCTGTCGAATAGGTGTCATGATGGCCTTGGCCACAAACGGAAACCCGAAACTCTCATACCCACGGGTAGTTCCTTGGTAGGCCATGGTACTGTGGTAACGCCACGAAGAACCCCCTCATCATGACAACCCATTGAACCATATAGAAGGTCCTAATATGGCTTGATTTATTCCAATACTAAATCTCCTGTAATTGAACTCGTGTAACCGCTAAGTTCTAAAAGGTCCTGGCAAAAGTAAGAGGTCTCGAGACACAATCACTTCCTGCTGTTCAATATTGTGAAGTTGCTCGCAGTGATGTCACCCTTTCCTCGAAAAGAATACTACTACGGATGATCTACGGAGCCTGCGGGCTTTGAAGTCGAGATAACCGTTTGCGAGTAAAGCACGGTGAGGCAGCTTATCATCCCATCAAGGATAGTGCCTGATGAAAAGCTCACTGCGCCATGCTAGGTCAGAAGCCCCAGGGAGGAAGAGGATTTGGGAATTCGCCATTTCACCGAACGTACCTGTGACTTGCTAAGGTACTCCGCCACCGAACCCTCAATAGAAAGGAGTGTCATAGAAGGTTATGTGCCATCCAATGTGATGAGCCCCCCCAGAACCAACGACTGTCTACAGTTGAAAAACTACCATGGCAACATAGGTGCACAATGCTCCCAGCCTCCACCATCTGGTTGCATCGAAAATCGAACTGGGCGAAGGCCGATGCCCCGTGCCGCAAAAGTGCTCCCAAATCTGGACCCCTTGGACTCGTTTGGACAACGTTGAGTGTATTGCTTGAAGCTGCGCTGCATCCATTTCAACGGCAGCATATCAGTAAGGCTGAAGGATAGATGTCTGGATTTGAAGTCTGGCGGGTAAAACAGACAACTGGTACCATGAAATTTAGGCCAGTGAACATGTAGTGCGTCAGGGATTACTTGTTAAAGGAGTTCACAACAAACAGAAATGAGAAAGACGCAGCTGTCTACGAGAAAAGGCGTACCCTAGATCCTCGAAATCTGAAAGGTTTATTCATGCAGGCAATTACTGTTTTGAACCTATCGCGCCCGCAGCTGGTTCTTTTGCCAAGGATTCTGAAAGTTGAACTGCACTTCTCCATATCATTGTGTAATAGTGTTTCACATGGGATAGTAACTGTCGAATCTTCCGAGATAGGAGTACAACATAAAGTAGCATATTTGCCTTCCAGATATACCTGCTTTATTAGACCTTACATCATCCTTGGAGCCTCTCAATTTTAGACCCAGAGTTATGTTGGGACAAAAGGGGAGTTTATGCACATGCTGGTCTTGTGATAAAACCATGAACAGAGTCATTCTTGATTCGACGAGGAAGAGCACGGACAAATGGGTATTGAGAAACAAAGCAAGGGCGAAGATACCTCCCGTGAAGGTATTCTTGACGAGAAACAAGGCAACTCGCCTTCTCGAAGACGGCGCAAGACCGGGACCAGTGTCAACATGTTGGTGGAAGACACTATCTGAAGGCGAGACTAGCAAATGACATCCTGGTGACTTTTGGCTGCCTTTCTCGCGATATCAAGAACGCTTGTTCAAACTCCGTGTACTGTTATTTGTAGAATGGCGCAGTGAGCTTGGCACTGGTCAGCTGCTTTGCAGCTTTTGATGACCCAGGCCCCAGTGGCCGTAGGATCACGATATGAATGTGTGTGCTTGAATTGATTTACAGGACTCATTGACACCGATTAGACCACAAAGGCTGCAACTAATATCCGTAATTTGATCGTGCATTCAGAGGATCTGCGTTCCATGGCCGCTCAATAAGTACCAGCAAGTTTACCTATGCATATGAAGATATGAAGTGTGCTTCAGAACAGGCAATTGAAAGAACAAACTTGTCCCATCCTTGAGAAGCCTTGCCGTGCAATTAAAAGCCTCCTGGCCCATGATTCATCTCATATGATTAAGGCTTATACTCAGGTCGATGAGAAGGAACACAGGGCTTGCCACAAGCTTTCAACACGGCCTGAGGTGATAGGATCGAACCACCCCAAGAGCAAAAAGAGAATACATTGAGGTGAAAAACGTGACATGACTTTGAGGCATAGCCAAAAAGCCTCGAGTTGTTTGCTTGGTGGCTTACAGGCCCAGCCCTTCAGCTCGAAAATCCAGATGTGCTGCTGAGCAAGTTTAGGGCATTCCGTCTCCCGAATATAAAGACTTTCTCAAACTGCTTCAATTGGAGGGGCGTGTAGTCTTCATCATCCCGTCTGGTATGAATAAACGTGGGAGGAACTACCAACAGACGGTAGGCATTGTTCTTTGGCAAGAACATATGTTAGAAGCTGACGGCATGCCACAACTGAGTGTAGTCAGAGTAGATTCTCGTCTAATCATCTGTAGATCGTTTTTTTCTGAGACATCAATTGTGCGAATAAAATTGTACGGTGTAGGCAGCCTGATCTGCCAACGATGCCGGCACTTCTTGACAAGAGGCTATGCTGAAGCCGACGTCGGGCCAGGAGTAACAGGAGTGAGCTATCGAGCCAACTGGATCTCTAGGATCAAGAATTTTCACGGGCGGAACGACCTTTCCTTAGTCCCTTTAGTTGATTTAGATGCAAACATTGTAATCCCTGCACTACAGGCTTATACCCACAACATCAATAGTCAGTCACCTGTGAATATTGAGTGAAATGTAATGCAGCTCAAAATCGCTAGTATACTCTGCAATACAGTGTGTCGAGAACCAGCAGGCCGGATGATAAGAGGATCGTCCCGGGTACGCCATTATAGCGTAATCACTCTGCTGGTATTCTGGGGTTGGACGATGAAGGTTAAGGCCGCACAGAAAGTGAAAATTGGGAGCCTGGGGCCCAAGCTTGAGTAAACAGCTTAACCGAGGAGACGGTTTGGCAGTCAAAAGGCTGCTTGGCTTAAACCGATTATGGTTCTACAGGAGGTGCGGACGCAAAATATGACGCCGCAGACCTGGCAGGCGTTGGTGACCAGTGCATGGACCTTTGTTTGTTTGTTGGGAAATTGAACGGGCAAGGTTCTCTTCGGCGAATTATACGGAGTGTGAGTGGACAATATGATATTGTTCGTTGGTAAGGAGGTGGTGGGTGGTGTGTGGTGTGGTTTCGCCCCAGACTGTGCAAGTCCCCGAGATGCATCACAGCAGGGATGATGGATGGTTGTGACCGTTTGGAACATGGATTTTTCAGCCCATGAAAGGAAGCTCGTAAGGAGGACGTATCTATTTTCTATTGTCGACTGTCATGGGTACATTTGTGTTGGCTGAGGTGTACAGAACCAAGTTCGAGTGTGCGAAAGTTGGAGGGAGAATGAGACTGTGGAGGTTGCAGAAGGCGGCAGGAGTCCGTAAATGTGGAGCTGGGCCACGGGCGCTAAACCCAAAGTGAGCTTCAATAGGAAGCGAATAGGCGGCAGGTGTCGCCCGTGGTCGGTGCCTCGATTCAGCCCATTCGGTCGGGACTGCGGGCTGACAGGGGATTTTACGGAGGCTATTCGACAACAATACCAAGCGCGTCTGGGGACAATAGGAAGCAACAAACCGCCAAGGCGCGCCCCGAAAGCCACCTTCACGCCTTCCGCTTTCGCATGGGCCAACCACGTCCTGCTAAAAGGTTCGCTTTTCCACTGTCGGTCGTGACTGACTGATGTTCAATTTTAGAGTCAACGCCTTACTGCACTGAGGTTGGTCGTGGTGACTTTGTCTCTAGAATGTGATGATCATGAAGAAAAGTGATACAATAAGGTAAACGATCATCTGTTAATGAGCAAGTAAGTACCTAGGAAGGTTACAACCCTGAAGGATTCTTTCATTCAATGCTTCTCTTGCTGGACTATTCATGCTGTGGCTATTGTTGATCTCCGAAACCTTGCGTTGAATCTCACCAATATCATATATGACAAAGGCTGGATTTTGCTTCAAAAGTTCTTTTGATTCTGTTAGTCAAATTTTGATAGCTGCATATTACCGTTTGGACTCATGCAGGTGATAACCCCAGAAGCACCGAGAATGAAATGAAGATGTAACCATCCGACTGCTTCAATAGGTATTAAGATCCGCCAGCAAGAACAGGCGAGACTTGATAATGCACGCATTGTACCCTGCTACACGCTTCGACGCGACAACTTTGCCCTATCCGGTGCTAGAACCAATCCCATTCCACGGCGATGGTATTCAGTGGTAGGTGGTCATCGCGTTGGTTTCAGCCTTTTTCTGCGGATGTGGAGGGGGCGTAGAGTCTGATGAGAGAGGAGAGATCAACAATACCCGTTTGAATAAGTCCGAAATCCTTCACGAGAGCATATCTTGAGCACAGTACAATGCAGGCATTGAACCCGGCCTGACGGGTGTTAGTTTCGGCTGAGGCTGCAAAGTCTTTTTTCTTAGCTTGGCCACGCCATGGCACACGACATTCTGTTAGCCAGCCTCTTGTGCTTGTGACATATCGTGTTGTGTCTATCTTGGTGGCTTGTATTTTAAACCGAATCAGCATAATGGGAGCTCTGCCTGAGCGCTATAGGATCCCATTTATCCTCCCGTGCCTAAGTACCCATTATTATGCCCTATTGTATTTGTAGATAAAATGATGGCTTACAAAGTCGCAGCCTGAAGTCCACGCATGCCATTTTCTCCAACCACCCCTTCTCCCGTACGGGTAGATGGGATTCTTCTACAAATCTTGTTTGCCGTGGAATTCCTATACTTCTGCCTCACTGCAGATATCCCAACGCGGCTCCACGTAGACAATCAATCGGGTGTGGAATAGATATATTATTAGCTATTGTCCAGTGCTCCAAGCACCACAACATGAAGAAACTTGCTCATATCCCCCTTCTCTCGTCCTCCCTTCAGCCCAACTATATGTAGATACAGTTCCCGCTTCCTTTCCGGAAATCCTTTCTCTGAACCTCCTAACTCCATCCAGAAGTCACTTCATTCTCGCGTCACCTCAACCCTAGCAAGCCAGAGACAGCACTATCACACGTGGCGCATAGCTCTTGACCACCATCTCGCCCCCTGGTCTTACCTATTGTGTCGAGGACAAGATCTTGACTTTCCCGTTATTAACGGCAATTTTATCGTTGAGAAACCTTTATATATGACTGACCTGTCTTCTTCTCCGGCATCAACACAAAACATCTTGTCCACTAATACCACCTGACACGGCTCTCTTTTTCTTCAGAGAGCATCGGTACAGAGCACGCGAATACACCTGCCTTTAATAAAAGAAACATGGACGCTCCCAACAACCCTTCTCAATCTCAGGACCCCCAAGTCGATGTCCCTAAGGAGAATAGTCCTCCTCCCGCCTACACACCACGAAGAGTCCCTGTCACTGATTTCACTGTCATGATGGCCAGAATTATGCAACAGAGGCGGGATACTCTCCCTAACATGGGTGGAAGTATCCCAAGCACTCAGCCCCAACAAACCACCTGCACTTCTCTGCTTTCTGATACTATGGATGGTGACCAAGACGAGGCATCCGAGGGGAGCTCACCCATCAGCCTCAAGATTGACACATCCGTCAAGGTTTCACGAAACAACAACATCGTGTGCCTGACAGCCACTCCTGCGGAACAGGCCAATGCCATCGCCAAAGCCGTGGTGCAAGCTTTACACGAGGGAAGCTCTGGCCGTTGCGGCATTCCAATGATTGACGAGTCAGGCTGCCCTCGACCCCTGAATATCCAGGTTGATGCGGGCCTGAATGTTGAGGGAACAGGCAATGCCATTGGAAGCCGAGATGTTATTGGAGGTCTCATTCAGAAACGTGCTGGATCTTCACTTCGACTTGACCTGGATGATGAGGAAGACTTGGCCTCAACTAAGAGACGGCGAACAAGTCATTAGAGGAAGAATATCATGTCACATCTCTGAAAATGATTAAATTCGGAGGTTTTTGGGTAATCACGGGAGAACATTTCCAGTGAACCCGGTGAAGGTGTATCTAAGTGTTTCTTGAGGTCTATTTTACTAAGACTTCTCCCGCGACGATGAAATGAGAACAGCAATGCTGAGAAGGAGATTGACGGCCTTTTTATGATTAGAAATGAAAGGCATGGGGTTTAGGAGTTTATTCATTCATTCATTCATTCATTCTTCCTTGGCCAGCCGGAACTTGAAGGCTGGTGAAATGCATGAAACACAGCGGAATTAATTGCTGATTTAATAAGACAACTGTAATTAATTAACTGTGTTACCAAATTAGGTGGCTCATTGTCTACGGGATCTTTGGGATCTTTCTGTCAGACGAATATCTACAGTGACGCCTGGCTATGGACACGAGAGCTATCTTGGCATGCGAATCATCCACAGAAGATACTCTTGACTTGTGATATGAAGTAATATACAAGCACAATTGGAGTTTTCTGTGGTTTATTTCAGTCTCTTTCTTACGTGCTGTAACATTGGGCTCTCTTTGTTGGAAATTCTTATTGTGCTGACACGTCACTCGCCTGCCACCTTCAACATGATCGTGCCACTCTTCACCTTTTCCTTCACGGGTCTATTGACCTCGAGCAATCTTCAAGCTACTCTCAACAAGGGAACCAATTATTTAGTAATAATCAATAAGAGACTTGCTTCGTTCTTAGCGCTCTCAAGTCTCAATAATCACATCCTTCCAACGCCATTCCCGCTGTGATCGCATCCCCCCAACGCTAAGGCGTCAACGTTTCAATCGTCACGCAGCGAAAACAAGGAAACAAGAGGCAACCTTGAAACCCCCTTTTCCAATGGAATGGTACTGTAGTTCGGTCGCTTGAGCAGATGGCGCACGGTCATCCTGTCCCTCGGTCCCTTTTAGCATACACACTACTATCCATTGTTTGTCCCATCCCAATTCTGAGGATCGTGGCTCAGCCAAGTCGAGCTGGTGCAATTTAGTCTGGAAACCATGGAAGTAGATTGCCCATTGACACCCATCCAGCTCAATGTGCAGCTTCAGCCTTACTTTGTGTGTTCTATTGTTGGTTCCCCGACGGACTTGTCAATCGGCCAAGTCAGAACGCCAACAGTGAACCGTTTTGCATTGGGCTTGAGAAGAGCTTGGATGGCTTATATGCCAGCAAGTCTGTTAGCTGTAGGAAGTTCACTTTCTTGACTTTCAACCTATCCAAGAAGGTGTGTCGACCCCAGACGGAACACCCAAGAACCCAAGAAGAAAAGTCTGACTTGGTGCAGGGAGTCTCCTTCACTTGGCACACTTGGCAATGATGACGAAGGAAAACGCAAGCCGAGATGCCTTCAGCTCCCATGATAGCTAACTACTTGTCTACAACAACCATTCTCTCAGCTCCCCTGCTCTCTTAGGCTTTTTACCGTCTTTTGGGTGCTACCATGTCCCCGCTACTTTATTCGAGGGGTCCAATTGACATGAAAACTGGCCCCACGCTTGCCGAACGAGGCCTGCTTCAATTAGCTCAGATGAGCTTCAGAAGCTCCCAGCTTCCTGACCTCCCCCCATCACATTAAGATACAGACTCAGATTCAGATTCAGACCCAGTTCTTGGCTTCGGTTCTCTTGGTTTATTTACACGTAAGGAGCTTCCCTCCGGCCTTTCATGCTTGGCTTTAAGCTTAGCTGTGTTTTTTTATTTCCTCTCCCAACAAACCTATTCTTGGATAGCTTCATCCACTTTTCACGAGGTTTCGTAATAAGTCCCAGCATTCCATTCAATTAGCGGCCACCCTATTTGCGACAACCACAGCCATGGCTCACCTCACCATTCGCAATCTTACCATTAACCCAATCGAGCTCGTTCAAACCGAGAGGTTCGAGGGCCAAACTGTGAGAACTGGCAATGTTCTCTCAAATGTGACAAGCCATATCAGTGGCTTCATCAAGGCTACTGACTTCAGCTCTCGTCAAACCCAGGCCAAGGGCGACCCCATCTACAAGGAAAAGGCCTCTGTCAAAGTTGAGCCCTTCAAGACTAAGGATGCTGGAATCCGAGCCGCCGACAAGAATAAGGAGGTGGTCCGTCTCACCTTCAAATATGAGGATCACAAGTATCAAGTCGACATCCCCGGCCCCTCCAACAAATCTTCTGTCATGAAGAATCTGGACGGAGGCAAGCATGATCTCACTGTTGTTTATACCCCCAACGGTGCTTTTCTTGCCATCTTCTCTTCTGCCCAGCTGCATCGCTGGATGCACGAGCTTCACGACGACTGGCCACTAACCCTGCTTTCGATTCCTGGCACGCATAATTCTCCTACCTGCTATACCGCGCTTCCTTCTGTTCGATGCCAAGCAGTTGACGTCTTGGAACAACTCAAAAATGGCGTTCGGTTCCTCGACGTTCGAGTGTCCGTGAGTCCTAACGATGATCAACTTGCTCTTGTCCACAGCGTGTTTCCCATTTCCTTGACTGGCACCAAGTACTTCAAAGACATGCTCGAGGATATTTACAAATTCCTTGACGAGAACAGCAGTGAGACTATCATCATGAGTATCAAGCGCGAAGGTACTGGAAGGGGCAACGACGAACAACTCGGAAAATATCTGAAGCACAGCTACGTCGATAAAAGACGGAGTCGATGGTGGACTGAGCCCAAGATTCCAACTCTGGGTGGTGCCCGTGGTCGCATTGTCATAGTCCGCCGCTTCAACTTGGACAGCGAGATGAAGAAGACATGCTGGGATGGTCGAGGTTGGGGTATTGACGCAGGCGCCTGGCCCGATAACTGTGAGGACGGCAAGGTGCCAGGAGGTATTATCCGTGTCCAAGACTTTTACGAGATTACCGAAAGCCAGAACATTGAGAAGAAGATTGAGTACTGCCGTCGGCAACTCGAACGCGCTGCTGAGCAGACCTTTGCTCTCGCCGGGATGGATGGTCATAAGGAGGATGCTGCTTTACCCCCCTTGTTCATCAACTTCCTCACAGCAAGCAACTTCTTCAACACAACCTGCTGGCCAGAGCGTATTGCCTCCAAGGTCAACCCCTCTGTTATCGAGTACCTCTGCATGTGCCACGGCGAGGATGGCAGGGGGCCAAACAAGCTCAAGGTCGGTTCTGCAGGTACGGGAGTCGTCGTTACCGACTGGGTAGGCCACAAGGATGATTGGGATTTGATCCGCTGCATTGTTGGAATGAACGCGAGGCTGCAGCTCAAGAAATAAGCTTAATATATACCATAGAGGACGAGAACACGACGGGCGTTAAAAAAATGTCTATCTATAGTTACCCCATCCCCAGGTAGGAAACCTCTACAATGTCACATATTCACAAAAAGTAAGGCGTAGCGTGGCTTGGTAAATTACTAATATATTTCAAAGTTACATATTTCTTGAAGCGCAATAGCTTCACGGTCATTAATTGTTAAATCTAATAAAGCTGGTCAGCTATGACATCTTCTCAGTGTTGCAAAAAAAAACATGTGTGAAGGAAAGCATATCAGTTCTCCAAGGTGAATAGGTTGTTCGTCACGATGAACTCGGATAGAGCTAATAATAGCAGAGTCATCATATAGCAGGGGTGTGTAGATGTGTGCAAAAAAAAAAAATGTTGTCGTACCATTCATGACACTAGAATGTCTATTGTATACCTACGATGGAGTTAGCGTCCGGCGTCATGAAATTCGGCAACAAAAGCGCAGGATCAAATCTATACAGGTTAGCCAGGGAATCGCGTATAGTTAGAGCATTGGAAGCGTACCAATCAATCAGATGTTGATGTTGTGTTCATATCCCAAGGTCCGAAGACCAAGAGTCAAACAGTGTGAATACTAAAAAAACAACTCATCACGAAAGGGATGTGTATGCAAAAATAAGAATTCTTTGTTTAGGTACCTAGATCCTCAAGAGTCAGCCACCAGTTCCTTAACCAGATGTCGACAAGAATCCATTTCCACAGGAGCCACGATCAGGTGACGAAGTATCAACAAGAGGTCCCACTACACACCCACCACAAGGATTTGTACGTCCTTGCTTTTCTAGGGCGGGAGGCAGCAGTACTCGTTTATGTCCGCCCGTTCGTTCAAATCTTCATCATAAAGTGGCTGAGGGTGCTTGAGAGGAAGAAGAAATGTACCTATTGACAAGCGCGAGTTAGCAATTGCATCTGTAGAACGGTGCAAGCAAAGAGGCGTTGTTTGTGATCTCCTGTCAGACAAGGCTGAAACTTATAACAACGGTATCCACATAGTATATTAAGAATGAGGAATCCCTAAGGTGTCGTTTTGATCATCACTCGGAGAGGGCTTGAAGAAACAAAGGAGAATATGTACCAACCTTTTCAGTTTATAGCAAGAGATGACGCGCTCAACCGGGAGACGCGTCCATTGTGTGGTTAATAACACGTGAACAAACAAAACTAGTGAATAGTCAGTAAGAAGTTTGCGACAAAAACATCCTACCGGTTCCGGGTCCAAAGCTTTCTCAGTGTAATTCTAGAGATTGCTATATCACCATTGTGCTGGTCTGATTTGGATTGTTCGTGTATGATATTCATCATGTGAAGCAGAAAATAAAGTAGGAAGAGGGAAATTCTTACCTAGAGGAAGTCAAAGGTCATAGTCGCGCAAGATTAGCAACGCTTTCGCATCGTGTGCGCGAGCCAGACCCTGGGGAATGAAGAGAGAGAGATTTGAGCGAAGGAAACAAGAAGACAAGAAAATTTATTGTTGGTGGAGGTCGCAATTGCTGACTGTACATTTGCGCTAACCTTGTTTTGTGCTAGATGAACCCCGCAATCCGCCACCCGATCCCTTCCGTGTGGCGCATGGTGTGGCGAATTATCACCGCCATAAAGGACCTTCCCATACCGCCCGAGCTCAATGCGTTGTACTTCAGCTTACGCACCTCACTTTCCAACGCTGTTGGATTGGAAACGACAGAAAACTTCACTATGGCGTCTTTAGAGGCGCTGTTGGGTCCGATGGCCCGACGGCTTCTCAAAGTCGCTGTGGCCAAAACCACAAATGTGGTTCGGACCAAGCTCGTCTTCATGACGCGGCCCCTGCAATCCCAACTTACACTTAGAACCGCCAGAGTTGCTCGTCAACCAATCCACCCTGTTGCTGTGCTTCGACAGCAGAAGCGCCATACTAGATGGTTCTCGAGCTCCGCAGCCCAGAATGTCAATCGAGTCATTAGGAGATTCATTAGCTCCGAGCCCAAGGCTACCCGGTTCGATCGATCCAAGCTCCCGACGTCGAACACATCTCGACGTGTTGCGCAGTTCTCCGGCCGAGCTCCTTTTGCGAATGCTCTTCGACCGAATCTGACCGGTGGTGCTTTTCCTCGCAGTGCTGGCGGATACAGCCTCGGAGGTAGTGCTCGGTATTTCTCGCATACCCCGGCAGCTCCGGCCCAGGTTGTGCAGAATGTCTCCCAAGCTATGAGAGCGTTCTTCCTCTCTGGCCAGAAGCTCCGTTACGATGGCCTTGGACCTCGAGGCGAGCGACAGTATCGTGCTGTGTCACCGGTGGAAGACCAAGCGATGCACAAGCTCTCCGCCTTCTCCCACTCCGCTCCCGGCTCTTTCATCGACTTTCAGCTCAGCCCTACTGTCACAGCCCTGAGCCCTCTCGCCGCGGCTATTCCCTTTGCCTCCGAGACATCTGGTTTCAAGGCTGAGGCCGTTGCTGGTGGCGCTTCCCTCAACACTGAGGGTTTCCTGGATGTTTTGTCCTCTGACTTTGGACGAGCATTGCAAGACCTCACGGCCATCAATGCCGACCTCCGCAGGCTTGCAGTGCTGGGTGACCTCCCAGTCCTATTAGAGAAGCATAGCGTTCTTCGAGTCCGCTTTCCAGGCGTTGACGCTGAGACCATTGAGCGGCTTTGCGACGACATCGGTATTCAGCGTGGTGTAGTGGGCCAAGATGCCGACTTTGACAATGCAGTCGGCGTTCCGGTTGCCCTCCGATTCCCGTTCGCTCCCGATGGCATGAAGTCCGCCTTTACCCCCAGCGTATCAGTCCGATCCCTCGAGGGCTACGAAACTGACGAAATCTCGACTCTGGACGAGGAATACTTTGTTCAGCAGTCCTATCTGGACGAAATGATAAATAGTCCGTGGTTGGCTGAGACCGAGGGATACGAGACGATGTCACCTCCGGACAGCTCTTCAATAGCTGGACCATCGGAAGACTATGAAGGCCTTGAAGGTATCTACCGATTTTTGGAGGAATGTGACCAGGCCAAGGGAAGAGTTGGCCGAGCGAATTGATTTTGAGCGAAACGATACCAGAATGCCACATAAAAATGATTGGGCATTGAATTTGATGACCGACACTCTCTACACCTGCCTAACCAGCAAAGGCTGGATTTAAACTGAAACTGTAACTAGCTTGTTACCAATTTGATTTCCTTGAGTGAACAATTAGTCTATGGACCATTGAACAAATGCGTGATATTCGTGATAAACAAATTGGCTGGCAATGTTATGTTACTGAGTTGTAATCTCACCAGTTTTTGTGAAACGACTAAAGATCCCGATGGTATGCCGTTCGTTGACACTTCTCAGATGGTTCTGTCTGGTAATTGGCTCATTTGCTTTATCGATGGATCAGATGGTTGGCTTGGTGTAGAAGGCAAGACTTTCTGAGACGGTTGAGGTTGTGAAGCTGGACGTTGCGGGTCGAGAAGATTGGTGCGAGTAGATATATCTTGTAGAAACATTGCCATGGAGAACATCTGGGCGCAGCGATGCTGGCATTCCATGGAAGAAGACGCCATTGTAAGCTACTGGTTTACGATGAGTGTTGGTGTCAGCGGTGAAATGAGGAGACATGGAAAAGTGGACGGACAGGTGAGGTATTGATGAAGTTACCCTGTGGCGAGATATCCTACAAGCAAATATCATGAATACTAAGTACCTACTTACCTACCTAGGTAGCTTGTGATAATCACACGATTAATTAGAACAGTTTTATTACGGGCGATTATCACATTCATATCCTGTTAACCATTTGAAACTGTACAGCTAGTAGGATACAACGAAGATCATCCGCCTAATTCTCCGAGTTATACATTAAGCTCACGTGGAGACATAGAATCAACAGCAATGTATCGAATGTCTACAGTTGATTCAATTTACCCGATAGCATAAAATCGTCTTAGCAACAAGTCTAATGATGTTTTGATCATCCTTGAAAATCTCTACCCAATTCCAGTATTTTGGTGTTATTTGAGGCTACAGCTATTATATCGCTACCCTCAAAATTCTGCTGCCTTATGGACCCTCTCATACTACTAGTTCCCATCTTCAACCTCCTCAATATGAACAACGGAAGCCCATCTTTGTGATATAACGAGAAACCTCCTGAAACGAAAATAATGACAACGACGCACCATGTTGGCCAACGCATCTCTTACGACGGCGCTCTCTGCACGGTGAGATTCATCGGTGAAGTCTCAGGCACCACAGGGACATGGCTCGGCGTAGAATGGGACGACTCAGCCCGTGGCAAGCACGACGGATGTCACAAAGGCATTCGTTACTTTACCTGTAAGTCTAGACTAGACACATCATCTGCTACATGCGTCTATCTGCTTGTGTGTATTTGATAACAAACTGACTCTCTCAAGGCAAATCTAAATTCCCCACCGCTTCCTCATTTGTGCGCCCTTCACGGCCAGCTGACCCGCCGCGCCACTTTCTAGCAGCCGTCAACCACAAATATGCCTCTGAATACACGCTTCCAGATGGTAGAAGGGCTACAGAAGAGATTGTGTTTTTCGGGAAGCGTGCTGAGGAGGTGGGGTTTGAGAAGATTCGCCGTAAGCAAGCCAACATCGGTGAGCTCACTGTGGTGATTCTCGAGGATCTTCAGGTTGCCAGTGCGAGAGCAGACGATGAGAGCGAGGGCATCATTTCAAAGACGTGCCCCAAGATTACACAGTTGGATCTCAGTCGCAATTTGTTTGAGCGGCTTGACCCCGTGTTTGAGATTTGTCGTGAGCTACCAAATCTCCAGCACCTGACCCTCAAGTATGTCCCTCTGGCCGTAGGTAAACAAGTCGCTGACCTAGTTACAGTGGGAATCGATTTCAAAATGTTTTAGAAGATCAAGCAAACGATGCTGTAAACAACGTCAAAGAGCTGTCGCTCGAGGAAACCTTACTGAGCTGGGAGGAAGTCTGCCACATTGCAACAAAGTCTTCATCTTTGGCTGCTCTTGATGCTGGATCAAACCAATTCCAGTCTCTCCCTGCCTTAGACTATGGCAATCTTTCGTCCACTTTGACATCAATCAATCTCGAAATCAACGAATTCACTACGTTTGTGGACATTAGCACCCTTGCAACACTAAGAGCACTGCGCAACATTCACCTCAAGGGGAACAACATTTCGACAATTGCCCCTGAAGGTATAGAAGGGCCGATATTCTCAGATACTGTCCAATATCTCGACGTCTCCTATAACAATATTCAATCCTGGGAATTTGTGAGCCAGCTTTCCAAACATTTCCCTGGTCTAGTTGGTTTACGAATTGGCCACAACCCCTTCTACGATGCTGCAGACGCTGATGCTAAAGCATCCTCTTCGGAAGAATCGCACATGCTTACCGTCGCCCGTCTTGGCTCACTGAAGTCCCTCAATTTCAGCCAGATCACACCAGCCGATAGAAGTAACGCCGAGATGTTCTATCTTTCGCGGATTGCAAAACAGCTCGCGGCTGCACCAGAGGACGCCGAACAAGAAGTCCTGGCAAACCACCCTCGCTATGCTGACCTTTGCAAAATCTACGGCAAGCCAAATGTTGTTCGTAGGTTGGAGGTCAACCCTGCTTTCCTGGAGGCACGTCTAGTTACTGTTGGTTTCCATCTTCAAGATGGCGAGGAAAAAGTGAAAAAGATCCCCAAATCGTACGATATCTATGCCGTCAAAGGTATTGCTGGAAAACTGTTTAGCTTGTCGCCCCTCAAACTGAGGCTTATCTGGGAAACAGGAGAATGGGATCCCGTAGCTGGCTTTGACGATCAAGAGGGCGATAGCAGCGACGAGGAGGATGCCGAAGAGGAGAGGGAACGCAAAGGGATCGACACCAATGCTGCTGAGGAGGATACCGTAGGCAAACCTGGACGATGGGTCAAAAGAGAAGTGGAACTCAAAGATGGACCTAGACAACTGGGTTACTGCGTAGATGGTTTGGATGTCAAGATCCGTGTGGAGGCTCGATAATTGTGCTTCATGGAGCAAGAAAACCACTGATATCAAATCATGGTGTGAGTGACTAGTACAAAGGATCACTAAGTTATCCTAAACTTACCTAGGTCTTTTTTTCACTTAGGATATAGGTCTAAAGTTTCATTGCCTCCGCTGGGTATGACAAAGCCTTCGGGTTGCATCTGAGTCTTTGTCCTCACTTGTGTCACAGCAAACGGAGGTCCATGAGACAACAGGCAACTGACAAACTGTACACGTAAATTATATAAAGAGTGGTCCTCAGGACCTGGTCTCAGACATTTCGCTTCTCTCACATTTCTCATTCCGCAACTTGCTTTTTCACTTCTCTCCTGCTCATTGACATCACAACACTCACCAGGCGCCATGGGAATCAAACCTCAGTTCTTTTTGGTCAGACCAGGGGCAGAGAAAATCACACCCAACGGCCAAATTCTTTCTCAGCCTGCAACTGCTGTCCCTCTTATCCCGGCAGACCTTCTGCCAGAGTGGATCGAAGTCATCGGCGCGCCTCGAAGTTTATCCCCAGATGAGACTAGAGACATGGGGAATTTGGGGGTTATTCATGCTGAGCTGGATACTTACAAGCTTCGATTCGCTCCCATTACTAGGGATGGAGCTTCAATCAGTGATGAATCGGTCACGTCAGAGGAGCGGGCCACTGAATTCCAGCCTGGCCCTTGCGCAGTGGATGCATCATCAACTTACAACTGCTATGAGAAACTGAAACCAACTACAACTGCAACTCAGCTTAATACTCCCAAGCCCAAGCCAAAGCCAGCACAAGGTCTCTCATCTAACCGCCACAATCCTGCCAACCAACAGCAGCCAGCCCATCTCAGTCCTACTTCCCACAAAGAGACATCACAAATCCCAACCAACACTACGGCATCATCATCTCAATTGCCCTCACTCTGTCGATACTGGTGTCACCACGGCGTCTGCAAATGGGGCCGAGACTGTCACTATGAACATGTAATGCCCATTACTGCAGAAGGCCTCGGAGAAGTTGGTCTGACTGGATTCCCTGATTGGTGGCTCCAAGCGCGGGGATTGATACCTATGTCCCCCCAAGCCCTTCGTGCAGCGGATGCTCCGAACGGTCGACGAACTGCGAGGAAGATTGGGAATATCCTCAGAAGAAAGCAGCGAGCCCGAATTCTTGCTCAGCATAGAGATGTGCACTTCAGAAACCTTGAAGAGGGATCCGAAGCTGAGGATGAGTATGAAGATGAAGAAGGCGTCGAGGAGGAAGTGGTTAAACCTGAGCCGAAGAGAGGAGGAGAGGAGGGAATATTGATTGACCTTGATTGACGGGAATGATGAACACTACTATATCGATGGCATCAGCACTAGGAGATACCTTGCTGCGTATATTTGGTTCTTCCAGATAACTACCTCCCTGACCTGCTTCGCATCAAATCGGATTGACAGTACTATCCAATATCCTATCTCCGTAAGGGTCTACTCGGCGGCACACGATTCCGTATAGAGCAAGCTCCGATCTGTTGGCTTCGGGCTCTCTTGCATGGCGTCGCGTTGCGGGATACGAGCTGGACTTAAGTTGAGTCGGATTCATTTTCGGATTTATGTAGCATTTTGAAGCTGCAATCCCGATAAACGGGTGTGGCGAACAACACCATTTTGGGGCAAATAGAGGGTGAATAATCAACCCAGATAGTTGGATAGAACTTGAAATGGAATAATCACTCAATCCTTCTGATGTATAAATACCTTCATATCTTTCCTCATTGATTACTGAGTCTCACAGCTCCTCTGAAGCTCAACTCAATGCCACCAAGTCCACCCACATAGGCCATAGCTTGGACTAAATATCGAAACACATATCCATTAACACCAATATGCCCGAAATTCTGGGAAAGCATGTCGGCGCCCTTGGCTACGGCCTTATGGGTATGTTTAGTTGTTCTACTTACTAAACACAACCAGACTGATAACTTAAAGGCTTCACTTGGCGTCCCAAGCCAACTCCTTTAGATCAGGCTCTTGAAGCTATGCACACAGCCTTCGTCAATGGCTGCAATCTCTGGAGTGGCGCTGAGTTCTACGGACCTCCAGAATATAACAGCATGACTCTCATCAAGGCATACTTCACAAAATTTCCAGAAGATGCTGAAGAGATCACCATCGCTATGAAGGGCACTTACAACCCTGATACGTTTCAACTAGATGGCACTCCCGAGAATGTGCGCAGGTCTATTGACAATGTGCTCAATCAACTGGGCGGTGTCAAGAAGCTTGATATCTTCGCACCCTCAAGACGAGACCACAACGTTCCCTTTGAAGAAACACTTAACGTCATCCAGAAGGAATATGTTGATACCGGCAAGGTCGGTGGCATTGCCCTGTCTGAATGTAGTGCTGAGACTATCGAAGAAGCCGTGAAGCATGTCAAGGTCGCTCTTGTAGAGGTCGAATGCAGTCTGTTCAGCCCCGACATCCTCAAAAATGGCATTGCTGCTGCGTGTGCTAAGCACGATATTCCTATCATGGCCTACGCGCCTATTGGACGTGGTGTAAATTCGCCTGTTCAACTCCACACTACATAGATCTAACAGTCATTACAGATGTTGACGGGCCGCTTTGCCCACAGCTCTCAATTCCAGGGCCAGGGCATTGCCAGCGGATTCCCGCGTTTCCAGCCAGAATCCTTCCAGCACAACCTCAAGCTGGTTGATCAAGTCAAGACAGTAGCAGAAAGGAAGGGAATCACATCGGCACAGCTTGCCATCAACTGGGTTAGAGGACTAAACGGCCGCAAGGGAATGCCTACCATCATTCCTATCCCTGGCGCAACCACAACAGCTCGAGTCGAGGAGAATGCCCAGTACTTCCCACTTTCAGAAGAAGAGATGGAAACCCTCGAGGATATAGTCTACGCGTTTGAGGTTTCTGGCGGGCGGTATCCTGAAGACGTGCCAATGGAGGCCTAACTGTGATACAAAGTCTGTGGTTGAGTTAGAACACGGTTTCAGGATAGAAATGAGAAACAATGAGTAACAAGGTTGCTGTTCAGCTGTAAAGTATCCACATTTTGCCCAAAACCAAAAGGACATTCGGAATTGCAGAATTCATAAAAATGAATGCCATCATGAAAGATTGAATGAGTGCTTCAAAAGGACTGTGACTTACCACACTGTATCTATCGTCCTTCATAACACCTAGTTGTAGTGATTGGCTAATAGAAGGAGGGAAAAGTCTTCAGATGAGTGCTCACCGCCGTGCAGAATCTCTCAATTTAAGCTGAGGTTGTTGAAAGCTGAGGTTGAGCTTTTGCTCCACGACAAAATGAAGATATTATTGATGTGGAGACAACACGTGACACTTTATCTAGGTTCGGTTTCTTAAGTTAAGGTATAGTACCTTCCCTGCTTCCTTACCTTGGCCTGTAATTCAGGAGTGTGTTGCGTAAGTAGAGATCAATAGATAAAATCAAGGCATTGGCGAAAAGAAAGACAGAAGCCAAAAAAGCCTTGGGTATATCAGTAAATTCATTTCTTAACTACCTCGCAACACAAGAACATACGCTACTATGCTGCCAATGCTCCACCCAATGGTGATCACTAAACTATCAATGCACCATTTGAACCAACGGCCTCAAGTCGGTTCACAAGTTTCTTCACGTTCGCCCAGTCCTCGTTCTTTGGGCCATCCTTGCCACCAAGACCACTGGCAACCTCAAATACTGTGAGAGAGCCATCGATGCCACCAGTCGCAAGACGCTTTCCATCATTGGGCTCCCATGCAACCTTGTTCAGACTCTTCGAAAGCATAGTTCTGCCATCCTTTCGAGAGCTGGGCGAAATCTTAGACACAGGCTCCTCCGTCTCGACTGCAATGTCCCAAAGCTCCAGCCACCCAGCACCATCGACTAATGCAAAAATGTTGGGTTTGACGGGCGACCACTTAGCGTCGTAGACGACATCCTCACGCACAAAGTCAATTAGGGGCGAGATGGTGCCATCGCCAGAGCTGATTGTAGATGTCGCCGCAGGTGCTCGAACCTTCCAGAGCTTAACACTCCAATCGAGAGACGACGATAGAACCAGATCGCCCAAATCCACCGGCCCTCTAGCAGGATGGAAATCCACAGACATGACAGGGGCGGTATGTCCCTTGTAGCTGATCTTCTTATCAACACCAGCCTTGGCACCGGCACGGTCATATCGGTGGCAAGGGAAGATGGTGCCCTCCTCACTGCCAACGAGGAAGAATGTAGGATCTGTAGCTGGGAAAGAAAGGCACGTTGGGCTCACGTCTTCGACAGCCACCTTAGCCTGACTAGGGTTCTTGAGTTCGAGAAGTTCCTGAGGTTGAGCGAAGACGTCCATTGTCCAGCCACAGACCACACCATCAGTGGAGCAAGAAATGATATTGTTGGCATTCTGGGTACCAACAATATCAACAGAGTAGATAGGGTGGGCATGACCATAGCCCGTAAGGGGAGTCTTTTGAACCGGAGCCGCCTTTGCTCTCGTGTCCCACAGCAGCACCTGACCACTATATGAGCCACCGATAATCAAGTTATTGTGGTAAGGAGAAAACTTAGCAGTCAAGACATCTGACTGCGCGGTGAAAACGTATTCAGGGCGATCTTGCATGTGCATGTTCCAGACCTGAACCAACCCGTCAGGTTCATGAGGAGCTGTCGGATTTTTGGTGTATGAGGCGAGGACAAGCTCGCTGAACTTTGGCGAGAAATCAATTCCGCTGATCATGCGCTTCTTAGACCACCGCTCGTCAAAGAACTGGACCACTTCTTTTATCCTGTGTCGCCCCTTACCACCTGTGTTGCCACTATCTTCGTCTTCATCATCGTTATCCTGGCCTTGTAAAGCGTAGTCTGTGAGAATGTCATATGTCTCTTGGTCAAGAGCTCTCTCGATCACCTTTGTCGACTTGTCCAGGAAGTCAACGAATTCATCTGAGTGGGCGACAGCGTCCAGCTCTTCAGCGGTAAGATTCCTGGAAGGATAGTTCAAACCCGAGCCGGAAGGAAGCACGCCGTCGCTCAGAAACTCCTTCGTCGCCCTCAATTCTTCCTCCACCTCTTCTCTAATCTTTTGTCGGAGTTCCTCTTCTCGATCTCGCTCTCTCCTGCTCAGCCTCTTGCTGGGCGTTGAAGTTACGGCGGGAGTATCTTCGGCTTCAGATATGAGAGACTGAGCCCTGGTTCTGGTAGGTGTTGTCCATTCCTCTGTCGTCTGGACACCTTTGCTGTATGAGAAGACCTCTTTTACCGGAGACGGCGGGCATTCGAAAACGGTTAGGAGGGGAGCAGTGCTAAGATTAGGTGGCGGTTGAGCGGGAGCTTGAACGTGACTAGTGGTCGTGATTTCGGAGGGTTCGTTGCTGATTTCGCCGGCGCTGAGGACACTGTTTGGGCGGCTACCACGAGGAGCGGGAGAGCCAGGTCCTCCCGTGACAGTCGAGCCGGGCCTACTATCGCCGACGAGACTGTTTATCAGAGTTTCGATCTCGCGGCGGTTATCTGCTCTTCCAGGAGTTGGCGATATCAACTATGGTTGAGAAACGTCAACGATGGGCTTAAAGGCGGTAGGGTATCAGGGGACCAACGTCGCTAGAGGTTCCTATATTGGAGCGACTTGCTGTCGCTTGGCTTGCCCGAAGCTCTCTTTGGCGCTTGAGCTCAGCAAGCTTCGCCCTTTTCGCTAGGATTTCATCTCGACGTTGTTGCATTGTGGACGTTCCACAGTCGCATTGCGAGACTGAACAATATGTTGAGAGCTATGATACTGGGTTTGGGAGGGTATGAATCGACCACACGATGAATGATGATAAATAAAGGCTCGAAAAGCAAATCAACAACGAGAAAAACGCGAGAAATAAAAAGCCGTCTTTCGCGACAAAACGAGGTGGCTGTATGTAAGTTCTTCGTCGTTTGTTTGTAGTGATCAAGTTATGAAATGCTGCAAGGTATGAGCTTGTGATGGGGGTCCAATTGAATCCATCCATGCGCGAGCGACTCAGGCACTTGCAACCCCCCATAGTCCCCCTGCACAAGCCTGAAGTCTGAAGAATACTACTAGGTACTTAAGTACTTACCTAGTGGAATTGAAGGTGGTACGTATCGCTGCTTAACTCCACAGTGAATTGATCTGGGAGATGAGGTCGAGCACGTGATCACATTGGCCGGCTCACTGGCTACTGGCTCCAGCTTGTCCGAGCTCCCAGCCGCCAGCGGTTGGCTCTCTGGCAGCGAATGGAAAAACTGCGACTTTTCCCGACGAGTTTTCAATTCTTCACCTCAAGCCGACGCATCTAATCCCCTCGAGCCACTCCGACTGGGTCCATTGACAAACCATTGTCGACCGCCGACTATCGTCAATATCGATCCTTTCGCTCTTCGTCCCGTTCGCCCTTTTTTGCGACTCTAGTTCCCAATGGCTTCGACCGGAGTGAACGTGCGTGTTATCCTCCCCGATTCGGCCGCTCGACCGTGTCCCAACCCCGAGCACTCGACTACGTTAGGGAATGCGATCATTCGAGCGCTAGAATTGGATGGTTCATGGATCCGAGGACTAATTGAGTAATTTATAGGTTTTGCGGTGGTCCGCCCTTGGCCTGGGTATCTTTTACGGTTTCACCCACCAGCGAGCGATTACTGCCTCGCAAAAGGCCGAGCATGCGCAGCACGAGTACGAGAAGAAGGAGAAGCTTATCCAGCAAGCCAAGGCCGAGTTTGCTAAGAAGAACAACCCAACATCTGGCGACTCTGGTACGTCAGACCCAGTTTCGCCCCGAAAGCACTTCTAGCAATTGGCCGCAGCATATTGCATATGCGAGACATACAACCTGTCGAGATCTCAGACTAATCACGCATACAGTTATCACCGACCCCTCAGACCCCAAGTTTGATCTCGAGAAGCTGCTGTTGAAGGTGCAGAAGGAGAGCCCTTAAATATGTAATACCGGCGCGGGGAAACGCAACGCAAGATATGAGAAGGGAGACGATGGAAACAATGGGAGGTTTCGGCGAAAAGGTTGACCAACCGAAGGGGAACAGGTCCTGCTGAGGCATAATCCGAGCCTCGAACCAGACTCGGTGTATGATTGAGGATATACATGGCGGCCCTCCATAGATGTTTCCTTAGGTCCCTGTTTAACTCTGTGTACAGGTGTACAATATATCTACTTAGACGACAACAAAAACGTCAATGGTTTTGGCTAGGGCTTGTAAGACTTGGGCATGTAATTGGAGACTTTGTGCGGGAAAGCTAATAGGTCTATCTCTGCGGGCTTATATGATGATGTGTATCGGGTATGTATGGATGTATGTTTAGTTTTATAGCAAAAAGCAAGTCGACGAAGATAAGCGATTCTGTTGCTTGAGGCAGTTTCTGTGATCAGTTAAGCGATATGTAGATGAGATTTGGCAAGCCGTTCACCTACATTGCATGCTATCCTGGTCTATACATCGAAATTGACGTAGAATGACCTGATCATCATCGTCTTCTTGATACGCCAGAGCTTCGCCGGATAAACTGTGGTTCAGCACCTTACAGCCATAACCTGAAGAATGAACTAAGTTTTAAGTGGATGCACGGCCGCGTAGAGAGGATACGTACCTCGGGGTGGGTCCCACATTTACCTCCTGTAAGTAGCTCCCCCGTCTCAGTACCTGTAAAGCTCCAAGCTGTCCTTCTGGTGGAGTTGAATATCATCTTGGGTTTCGGCTTCTGCAAGTTGCATCAACTCCAGGGTCAAATATCGTCGACAATCGCAACCCATCATGGCGGCAAAGACGGCAAAAACCGAAGACGTCCTCGCCGGAGTGAACGGACAAAACACTAGGACTCTATTAAGAGTCATCATTCTTCTCTTGATCGCTGGCGCAGCTGTGTCCAGTCGCCTTTTTTCTGTGATACGTAAGTTGCTTTCTTCCCATGATGGGTGAATGCCCTCAATTCTTGCTCTGGCTTTTCTGTCTGCCGAGTACAGATATTCCTCTTCTTTTAGGAATGCATCTTTTGCTAACTCATCTGGCGTAGGATTCGAAAGTATTATTCACGAATGTCAGTCTTGCTCATACTAACACATTGCTCCATCATGGCGAGCTAACCTTCAAGACAGTCGACCCGTGGTTCAACTTCCGCGCGACAAAATACCTCGTCGCCAATGGATTTTACAAGTTTTGGGATTGGTTCGATGACCGGACGTGGCATCCTCTTGGGCGGGTTACCGGAGGCACCCTCTATCCTGGTCTGATGGTGACAAGCGGCGTCATCTACCACGCTCTTCGTGCCCTCACGGTTCCTGTCGATATTCGAAACATTTGTGTCCTTCTCGCCCCAGCCTTCTCTGGCCTGACAGCCTATGCTGCCTACCTACTCACCAATGAGATGACTACATCTTCATCCGCTGGTCTTCTTGCTGCAGTTTTCATGGGCATTGCACCGGGTTACATCTCTCGATCCGTGGCCGGTAGCTACGATAACGAGGCCATCGCCATTTTCCTTCTTGTTCTCACATTCTACCTCTGGGTTAAGGCCTTGAAGCTGGGCTCGATGCTGTGGGGTGCCCTTTGCGCGCTATCGTACGCCTACATGGTTGCGTCGTGGGGTGGATATGCTTTCATTACTTGTCTACTGCCCGTCCATGCCTTCGTTCTCATCTGCATGGGTCGATACAGCGATCGCCTTTATGTCAGCTACACGACGTGGTACGCTATAGGTACTATGGCTAGTTTCCAGGTGCCTTTCGTCGGCTTCCTTTGTGTCAAGACCAATGAGCACATGCCCGCGCTTGGTGGGTATACACAAACATTCAATGCGACCTGTGATACTAACATTATCGTGTAGGTGTTTTTGGCCTCCTTCAGGTGATTGCATTCATTGTTTACGTCAAATCTGTTATCCCTGGACGACAAATCACAACCATCGTAGTTGCTGCTGGTGTCGCAACTTTCTTCGTCGGTCTCGCTGGCCTCATTCTTTTGACCTCTTTTGGATACATCGCGCCCTGGGGTGGTCGATTCTATTCATTATTTGACACTGGCTATGCCAAGATTCACATCCCCATCATTGCTTCAGTCTCTGAGCATCAGCCTACCGCATGGCCCTCCTTTTTCTTTGATCTTAACTTCCTCATCTGGCTCTTCCCGGCCGGTGTTTACATGTGCTTCCAGAACCTCGCGGATGAGCATGTATTCATTGTTGTCTATGCTCTGTTTGCAAGCTACTTTGCTGGTGTTATGGTCCGTCTGATGCTCACACTGACACCTGTTGTGTGTGTTGCTGCTGCCATGGCTGCCTCTCAGCTCCTCGACACCTATCTGCGGGTCAATCAGCCTGAGCCCACCCAGGCTGCACAAGGCGTGTCTGTTGATGGATCCAAGAAGGCCAAGGGTGCCCTCCGAGCGACCGCGAAGCCCGACGTCGGTATTTACACTACCTTGTCCAAGATTACGGTTGTTGCTGGCATGGTCATCTACCTGGTCATGTTTGTTACTCACTGCACATGGGTCACCTCCAACGCCTACTCAGCCCCCTCTGTTGTCCTGTCCAGTCGACGCATGGATGGCAGCCCGGTCATCATTGATGACTATCGGGAGGCCTATCAGTGGCTCCGACAGAACACCGGCAAAGACGCCAAGATCATGTCATGGTGGGACTATGGTTATCAGATCGGTGGTATGGCTGACCGACCAACGCTTGTTGACAACAACACCTGGAACAACACTCATATCGCTACTGTTGGCAAGGCCATGAGTTCGCGTGAAGAGGTCAGCTATCCAATCATGCGCCAGCACGAGGTAGACTATGTCCTCGTCGTATTTGGTGGCGTTCTTGGGTACTCCGGAGATGATATCAACAAGTTCCTCTGGATGGTTCGCATTGCGGAGGGTATCTGGCCCGATGAGGTGAAAGAGCGCAACTTCTTCACTGAACGCGGTGAATACAGAGTTGATGCCGGCGCTACCGAGACCATGAAGAACAGCTTGATGTAAGTAAACTTCTGCACGGTGATTGATCGCCACGCTAACAGGCTGCTTTTAGGTACAAGATGTCTTACCACAACTTCAACAAGACGAACTCCCCTGGAAAGATCGTTGATCGAGTCCGGGGTGTTAAAATGCCCGATACAAGCCCCACCCTCGATGTATTGGAGGAAGCCTTCACCAGTGAGAATTGGCTCATCCGTATTTACAAGGTCAAGGATCTTGACAATGTTGGCCGTGATCATTTTGAAGCAGGTGCCTTTAGCCGTGGACAGAAGAAGAAGAAGGCGGTTCAAAAGCGAGGTGCCCGTGTTCTCCGTGTGGATTAGATGGAGAATGAGCTTTTGGTGCTGGAGCCTAGGAGGAAAGGATAAAGGATCCCGGTTTAGCTCGCATTTAGACAAAATTGAATTCAATATGTATATCAGTGTAAGATTTGGTTGGAAAAGAGATTTCTCTGTCTCATTCAAGTAGCGTTGAAGCAACTCGTGCATGTTCAGTGCGTTTGCTGTCATATGCCATGTCAATGGTCTATCAGCGGCAACAAAGAGTGAAATGATAGACTTTGACATTGGATGTTTGCTTGATAAAGCTAAGGAAATAGGAGGAGGGGAAGGGAAATAAGGGCGCTGTCGTTTGCCAGCTTGAAAACGCCTGAATACAACGACAAGATTGATTGCGGATGTTGGGAACGAAGTACATAGAAAGCCGCATACAAGAGAAGGGGATGTCTTTTCTCTCTCTTCTTCGTACTCATTGCCATCTTACTCTCCTTGGCAGATATCTGTTCTTTTTCTGGTGTTTACGCTGCTGTCTTAACATTTTACGAATTGCCTGAAAGATAACCGTACAGGAGCAACATCCCTTGTGTCTTGCAGGCCTTGAGCAGAAATCAAGAGTTCCAGCACAGTCCTTTAGATCCAAATTATCATAAGAGCCCTTTGTGACAGGAGTCGGTAAGTCTCGTCGGTCGAATATCAGAAAGGAGCATCAAGCTGATCTCTTCTTTCATTATCTCCCTTTAGAAATAAGACTTTTGGTACCTATAACCCAGTACTCAGTCTAGAATCTGCGAGCTCTGGAAACTTTAAGTACTGTTTTGGTGGTCTCTAAGTTGCCACTTGTTGAAATAGGTGACAGTTCTTGCCAGCTGCCGCCGGCCGTCATAACAACCACCCCCATTCAACTTTCCAGAGGCGCCCACAATTTCAAAGGATATCAGAAAACTCGAGCAAACGAAGAAATTACTGTGTTTCATTAGAGGACCTCACAGAAACCATTTTCTTCCTCTTCTTCTTACCTCTCTTCCTTCTTCTACCATACCCGTCCACTCTCCTTCTCACTCTATACCACCACCAAATCGCCATCTGTATACGAACATTAAGGAAAACACCTTCCCCTCTCCCAGGAGACTTGAATTTCCTGGCTGCAGCGTAATGAATATATTTAACAAAGCTATTCGGCGCCGCCGCCATCGGTCTGACTATGATGTCGACCTATTGAGTGCTGCCTTCGGCCTCCCATTTCTGCGTGGCAATGGATCTGGAAACAACAGCGCTCGCCGTGTAGCGCTAGACTACATATCTGATTCTGATTCTGATTCTGAATCTGATACTGATACTGAATGTGCCGATGGCAGTGAAGACGGCTCCGACGGTGCGTTTTCTTCGTCTTCTTCGGAAGATCGAGGGCGTCAGCAACGTGGCTATGATACACCTGAAAGAGTCTCTACGTCCCGTCCACTTCCTCATTCGTCTCCTCATCCTTCCAAAAGGTCACCCAAGAGAAACAAACACCATCGTCGACATCTCGCCAAGTCATCACCTCGCTCAAGTCCCCGGAAGTCGTCTCATCGACAGGGATCTCGCTCGAGATCTTCAAGATCGACCGTCAAGATCATGAACAGTCAGCAACAGCCTGTTTCTCATGTGCGGCCTTCTGCGACATTTCCCCCTCAATTTCCTATTCCTTTGTCGAAGCAACACTGTAATATTGTACAGTCTTCATCATTTCCTATTCCTTCTTTGAGCCAGCCTCTCAGGGTCCCAGTGTGTCAACCTTTCCCTCAGCAGCCAGTTTATTATCATCACCAGATTAACTACGTTCCACACCAGCCATCTCCCCTGATGCAAGTTCATCCAGCTCAGTATATTGCGCCTGTTCCCCAACCTGTCGCAGCACGAACTCCTGCATCTGATCAAGCACCGACAGTCTCCGTGCCTCCAGCGGCATTCAAAAACACCTTGAATTCAGCAGGGGAACGGGAGGGCCGCCACAAAAAGCCTGGCTTTCAGGGAGACACCAAGATTTCCGGTCCGTTGACATACGACGTGCAACGCCTACAGAAACATATTGAAGCCAAGATGGCTGACTTGGCCGAGGAGCCCAACAGCAGAATCTTGCGTCGCGACCTCCGCCGTCTTCAAGACAGACTTAATTGTTCCCTGAATAAGGCTATCACAGCAAGCAAAAAGTCTCACGCAAGACAAGTATCACTCTCCACTTTCAGTGACATCACCCGACCAGCCCATGATAATAAGACTGTACAAGAAAATGACTTTCAGCAAAGCCAGAAGCGAGAGCAATGTGGCCAACGAGATGTGAGTCCTCAGCGCATCGAACGCCATCACATTTGCACGGAGTGTGGAAACATGCGTTCAGCGCTCTACCACAAGAAGTTTCCTGTTGGCCCAGGACCATCCACTAAGATCAATCTCTGCGAGAGCTGCCGAGAGATGGAATACAAGCGAGGTGTAGTTCGCCAGTACCACTTCTGTTCCAATTGTGGAAGCGCGAGGTCCAAGGCATTTCATGCTCAGCACCCAGTCTTTCCAGGCGAGCCAATCTTCACAAACTACTGCGATGCCTGTGTCCTGGAGTTCCACTACAATGGAAGTCTGCCAGATGACTCTGTGATTGAACTGGTATGTTGACTGAAAATCGTGAACACCGGATGACAGCTAACATGCAGTAACAGGCTCCCAGACTGAAGGACCACATAGCCAGGCGAGCTGCCATTCAAAAGGAAGATGACATGGATTCTCTGACTGTCAATCGCCATCGCAATCGTAAGAAAGGGGATCCGAACGTCTCCCTTGACCGGGACAAGGCCACCGAGTATAAGAAACAGGCTCCTACGGTTGAGAAGATCCGCGGAAGGCGTCCTGAACCACGAGAGCCCAGAGACAATGCCGTTTCCCCACAAACCACCGTCACTTCCCCAGAGTCTTCCTACTGTCCCTCAAGAACAACGGGGTCTTCTGGCCGCCGAGCAGAGCGGAATTCATCGGGAGATACCAACACTCCTCCTCCTCCTCAAAAGGAGAGCGAAAAGCGGCCTCGGAATTACCAGGCACCCTATGTCGAAGACTCGGTTTCGACGGCTCAATCCAAAGGAGACACTCATATTGATAGCCATGAAGGTGAAATGGCTGGTCAGAGGTTCGCAAACAAGGTGTACGAGCCATGGAAGACTCTTCCGCATGACTTTGTTCTCAAGTCCGCAATGGCCAGTGATCGGTCATCTTCAGACGGCTCCGGAAAAGCCCAAGATGCAACAGAAAAGGAATTGCATCGACCGCGCGAGAAGTCTCTTGACTCTGAACGGTCTGAACCGAGCTCCTCCAGGTCTTCCGGTAGTAAGACTGTGAGATTCAAGAAGTCTGTTCACGTTCGTACTCCCTTGACCTACGAGGGGGATACTGAGTTCTCGGAGCCTGAGTCTCCCACCAGAATGAGGCTCCCAGGATCCCCTCTCATCTCACGCAAGAAGCCATCGTATTACAACAGCTATTCGCCTGAAAGAAAGGCCACAGACAAGTACCTCCATCCTCACTATGGCCAATCTTCAAGGAATAGTTCAGTGCCCAACCGCGAGGACTTGCGTACACCAGACGACTTTCGGGCCGGAGCACCTTCGAAGGGCTACTCTCAGGGTGCTTTCAGCAAAGATTTTGATAGCGGTGGAGACTGGGATTCCTTCCGAAGTCCTGCGTACTCCTACGTAGAGCAGTATACAGATGACAGCCCCTTGCACGAACACCATGAGACAGAGGAAGGATTCCAGGCGCCAACCCCCAAGTTTCACGACTACAGCTACCATGATCAGTATATGGAGTCCACTGCATCTCTCCCATCCCGTATGTCTTCAGGAAGCGTGTTTTCATCCTTCTTCAAGAAGAAAAAGAATAAGCCGTCTTCCGTTCCCCCAGGCGATCGAGCAGGTTCATACCACCCAAGTCACAACTTTAACGAGACTGCCAGAGACAATTAGGAACGATTTGGCCCTCGCAGTTTCACTGACAGCCAGACAACTCCATGTCCCCAGCAATCTAGGTGCTCGTCAAACATTTTTACTGCCTCATTTACGGATCCTGACTCGTGCAGTTTCACCGAAAGGGATTCAACTTTTGACAAGACTGAGGGTCGAGCCAACGGCAACCCTTATTATACACCTCGCCAGCACAGTTTTCCAGAATTTGCCTACTGCACTTCTTCTGTTAGATCTGATATTTCGCCAAAGAAAGAGCGCGCCTGTAAGCAATGCTCACCTACCCAGTCGGACACGTCTGTGTGGAAGAATGCATTTGATCCTATCCCAACAGTTGAAGAGGCGAGCACTGCTGATGACTCCCATGGGAGTGCATCTGACCGCATTGGTGAGCTTTGACCAAGGCTAATGCTGTCAATCTTATCGACTAACGTTCGAGCCTTATAGAGTATAAACTCATTGTAGAGACCGCTTCTTCAATCGGCGAGGAAGACGGCGAAGTATCTTCTGGTCAATATTTCAACAAGTTTGATGAAACTATCCGGAACAATTCTTTTCATGATACGCTGCCCATTCAGCCTCTCATAGATGGCATCGCTGTCTAAACTTGATAATCGCCAGTATGCTTACACAAGGCATCACCACACTTTCACTTGAGCCTCCTGATTAAGCTCCTGAACGAGAAGATTTGTGGGAATGAACCTTTTGGGAACAAAATGTATGAACATTGGATGCATGTGCATCGACCCATGGATGGCTGGGCCCGGATGATGAAAAGTTGAAATGAGCTCGGCTACGAGAAATGCTTATGATGTGTATGAGGAGGGTTATGATTGTATGACAAGCGCTCTTTTGGTAAAACTTGCTATTGTATTATTAGAAATAGAATGGCTTAATGCCTGATGTATTATGAACCGACCTCCCCACTTGTCTTTCAACTATGAGATATGGACACACTTATTAAACTTGTATAATCTCACTCATTCATGCTCCTTCACAGCCAAGACATGTCAGTCGTGTGATAGGAGAGATGCGCAAAGTCTTCAATTACAAGATATATCATTTTCTATGTAGTATGTTCTGCATTTTCCCACACATACTCCTCCAAGATGCCATGATAGCAGGATCTATCTCCATCCAGATAAGCCCCTTTCGCCGAGAAGAATCATGAATCTAGTTGTGAGTAGCGTTCGTCATCCCCATAGTTTCCTACAGTACCAGCCCATTCTCGTGCTTGACCCATATGCCTGCCAGAAATGCCAAGGAAAAAGAAAAGAAATCATAACTCCGTGTCCGTGGCAACAGTTCAAGGACCGGAGACCTGAGTAAAATTTACAAACGCCCCTCTAGCAAATCGTATAGTTTCCTTTCGTCACTGGATCGAGAGGTTGTTGTCAGAGCTCATACGAAACATCAGAGGTTCACGATAGTTACTCGTTCCCGGTGCGCTTGCCGGTGAAGCCATTCGCGACAAAGGAGTTTGTCTAGAGTCAAGATAGGCGATGGCCTCTTTTCGCTTCTTCTCAAAAGCGCGACTTCGTTCTTGTTCTCTTTCAATGTTTTCTGTACGTTCTCGTAGATCAGCGTTGATTGCATCCTTAATCTTCTTCTTCTCGATGACCTCCTTGATCCGCTTCTCCGCCTTCTGACACGCAGAGTCAAGCTTCTGAGAGAGTGATGGAGATGCGAGTTGTAGGCCTTGGTTCTCCTCACGCGCCTGTGAAGAGGCACCCCAGAAACACTGAAATACGAGTTTTGTCTGCGTGCTTTTTCTATCGCCCCATATCATCACTGTGTCGCCGTTCCAAATTCGAGCCCAATGGTGTGAGGGGCCGCTGTGGTTCTTGGCATCAGAAGAAGCAAGCTGGTAACCATTGATACTAATACCAACGGATGCTTTGGTCGAGATGTAAAACCCGTACTCGTTCGGATCTCCGGCATCTCGAAGCCAAGGAGGAGAGACTTTATCAGGATCCTTTGACGGGTCAAAGGTGCCATCTTCTTTCCAAAGCAGCAGTTTAAACGCATACTTCGGCACTCGAGATTCTTGTATGTCTCTGAAGACCACAGTATTTGCCGGGCCACGGCCGAATGAGACCAAAGTATCTTTGATGGGAATGCTAATCCCAGGGACACACGAATCATGATGAGACTCAAGCACGCCAATGGCACGTCTATTGGGCTCATCTTCCTGGACCGGGACGATTATCTGTGTGTGCGTAGGCAAAGTGTCGGGAATCTGAGAGTTCTCAAGTGGGGCGGCAGTCGGAGGAAATTCCAGGGGCTCGTCAGCCGCTGTGTCCTGAGGTGTCCGCGAGCTTCGCCGAGCTTGGTTGATTTGTGACCCGGCTTTGGAGACGGGAGAGAAATACTTCATCGCAAGATCCCATAACGGCGATTTTCCGGGTTCGAACTTTTCATTCCTTGCCGCCGCACCCCGCTCGAAAGCTTTGTGTTGCAAATGTGTGAGCTCCGGATAGTTGAAGTGCCATGTTGTCTTGTCTTGCTCCCAGAAACACGTCTTGTTGTAAGGCTTGTCGATTTGACGCCCTGAAGCTTGCTTCTCGGCAGATGGCACTTGCACCAGCAGTTTGTACTCCTCAAGTACATCATTTGCTAGATCCTCAATATTGCCTTCCGACTTAAGTCGTTTCATCGTAGGTTTTCCCTGGGGTGTGTTGTCGAACTCATCGCTTGTATCATATGACGGAGGTTTTCGTTTGCTGGTATTGAAGTCTGCCGATTGCAGAGAATAACGCGATAGTTCAGGGCCTTGTAGGCTTGGCTCATTCCCGCCAAGGCTCTGCGACGCCACGTCCTCAACCAGACTCTGAAGTTGGTCCTCAGACTGATTCTGTGCCATTGAAATATTATTCTGGCGATGTGTTCGACGATTCCTGTTCCTGGGTGTAACCAACTCGTCCGACTGATATGCTTCGTCTTCATCCTTGCGGAGGATTTCAGTCTCGTCTGCGCTAGGGTTGCTGATGTTCTCGAGGTTGAGATAATCTTCCGGGATAACTCCTGAGCTACCAATCGCTGAGACACCAACTTCTCCGAAGAGTCTGGGTTGGTTCGATTCTAGTGGTACCGTTGGGGTTTCTTTATCTGACTCTTCACCCATAGAGTCACTAACCCTATCTTCTTCGTAGTGTCTAGGTTGCAACTGGGAAAAATTGTCAAACATGTCGTCATCCGAAATCTCGTCAAAGGATTGTGAAGCGTTGATGATAGAGTCTTCGCCGGAAGACCATGGGTGGCTTTCGAGTTCTGCCACGGTTGCTCGGTTTTCTGGCCGGCGCTGGAGCATTCTACAGAGGAAGTCAATAGCTTGCTCTGACACGTCATTCCTCTGCAGTGGTGCGATGTTCAGCCGGGTAGTCATAATCTTGTGTAACAGCTCAGAGTAGCTGATGCCACTCTTGACAGGATAAGGAGGTGACGCAGTCAGGGCATAAAATAAGACCCCACCTAGAGACCAGATGTCGACGGCGTGGTTGTATCTCTGGCCTGGTGGACGTCTCATCTTCTTTCCTCGACTACGTATACCGTCATCATCATACTCGGCATATTCTGTATACACCTCAGGTGCGCAATAAAGCAAGGTGCCACAAAACGTTCGCAAAAAGGTCTGTTCGCTGTCGACCATTTTAGACAAGCCAAAGTCGGTGAGCTTGAGATCAATTGGATTGAGTGAATTTATGAGGATGTTGTCTGGTTTGACGTCGCGATGAGTGATGTTATTGGCGTGTAGATATCCCAAGGCACCCAGGAGCTGCCCTGACATGGTTCGAACAACATCCTCCCTCAGAGCCTTTTGGTCTGAGATGAGTTTACCCAGATCACCACCGGGCACAAATTCCATAATGATGATTAGCAATCGGTCATCCCATTCAAAGTGCTCCATGTAGCGAACAATATGGGGCTGTTAAGTTGTGTCAGCAACGGAAGCGTGTAGCAAGGCGCAAAACTCACATGCTTAACTCGCTGCATGATCTTCATCTCATTCTCTACTTTCTGGTCAAGGACGCCGTTCTTGATGAAGCGACGCTTTTCGATCTCTTTAGCAGCATATGGTAATCCGTCATACTTTGAGGTGACCCTGTGGACAACTGCGAAGGCGCCCTTTCCGATCGAGCCGGTTCTGTTATATTTTCCGGAACCCGTCCATTCCCGTGGTGCGTCTCTTCTTTTAGGCAACGTCTGAGGAGTACGCTGGGTTATCTCATTGGTCTCTTCTCTCTTAAGATTCGTCTGGGCAGGTTGCTTGAAGAGATCAACGTGGCCGCCTGGCCCAGGCGTGATGGTCTCATTCTGGCGTGGTAGCCCATGACGTGTGAAGAAATCGTCTACTTTATCGGTGTACGCTTGATCGTACTCGTTATCACGCCTTGGTATGCGGACTCGGAAAGTCAAGTCTCGGGCCTCCTTGTGGAGATAGATCTTGATAATAGAGCCAGAACTCAAAACCCACTTGCTAATGGGAGGGTCACTTCTTCCCTTGGCTTGAGGGTGGGAAGTTAAAAGATGATCATCCACAATGGTACCGTTGGTCGATTGGTCCTCAACCATGACTGTGCCATATTCGTTAACGTAAATGCGGAAATGAATGTTGCTGATTCTTTTCAAGGGATCGTTGACAAACACAACGTCACATCGCACAGGGTTTCGACCAAAGACAAAGCCGGCCTTCGGGGTCTTGAGGTGCGACGACAGACGTAGGATGATGGCATGGGTGCCGGTGCCGGTTGGATTGGCGAGAAAACGGGCTGCTTGATCTTCCAAGGCATAGTCGGGTTCGACGCCATCCGCTTCTTCTTTTCCAATGATGTGTGGGGAGTTTTCGCTGACCAGACGTTCGAGTTCGACACGGGCAGAATCAGAGTGTGGGTAGAGGACGCATATTATGTCGGAGATATCTTCATCTGAGAAACCTGAATTCTGCTTTCCGACACGGCGCGGATCCAGAACATTCTGCGTCGCTTCCAGAGGGAGGTCAGCTCGAAGAAGAGGGAGCATTGGGGCAGATGGGCGAGCGTACCTTGCGTGGGCTCGTCGCCGTCCATTGGAGGGACCCGAGCAGCCTACGCTGCGAAGCAATGCAAGACTGTCGTAAAAAGTTTCAATGGGGACAAGTTGAGACAAATCTTGAGGTTGTGCTAAAAAGTTGAGGCGATCACGGGCGCATTTAGCAAGAGGTTTGAAAGTCCTGGGCGCAGGTATAGTTGGGGTAGCCACCAGCCAAAAGTTTGTATGTCTCGGCGCGGTCGAGTCAAGACAGTAGCTGTGCGAGTCTTGTATAACGAAATTGCGTATGTCTAAAGGTAAGAAAGCAAACAAAAAAGAGACGAGAGACAGACAAGTGAAGAGTACTAATCGAGAGACCAAGAGAGGGGAACGGGATGGAAAAAGAAAACACAAGGGACTTTGAGGTTCAAGTATTGGATGGGACGGCAGGGACGAGGGATGAGGGACGTCACGACCGACAGTTTCCTCCAGGATCAGGTCGTTACTGACGTTGGTTGGCTGATATCAATAGGAATTTGGGTTAACGACGCCGGCTGACCTATCAGATTGGAATCTAAGAGGGTATTAGGCACCCTCTAGTGACCGCTTCTAGGCTGATAAATCCCCCAAGAGAGCAAAGCCGCAGTGGGGAGAAACCGTTTGAGTGCCGTTCATGATCACCAACGGGGCGGCGACCCTGTACGTCTCGGATGCCTCAGCAACCAGGGACGGTAAGAAAAAAAAAAAGTCAAGCTCATCTGATTCAACAAAACAAGGTCACATCACGTTTCTTTTCTTGTAACACGGGCGCGTGAAAATGGTACTCAGGGCGCGTTCAAGTCACGCGCTTTGTCACTTCACTAACAACCACAGCCTACAAGTACAAGAATTTACGTCAGCTCATCAGGCGCCTACCAACAATGCTTTGCCCTCGAGACTCGTCTCCAGAATTGAGCGGGTCGAGCAAAGTCACTGGACAGCAACGCCTGCCAAAGGTCTCAGCTTAGTTCAAGCAGTATCATGAACCAATAGATAGATGGCTTTCTTCTCAACTTTTGCTATTTACGTCATGATATTAGACAGACAAACAATTGAGTTCCCCCACCAAGCACGAAAGAATTATATTATCACCGGCAATGAGTACCTTGTTTTAGGGGCCATCAATTATTGAAGCCTATTTGTACCTTATATGCGAAATGTCAAATTCACGACAACATAATTCTTAGAAGAGAAAGAAATGTGTCTTAGCTAGACTCAAAATGCATCTATGACCAAATATGCTACCCTTTCCAAAGATAATGTTGTCCATTCTTTGTATGCCCAGGAGTATAACTACTAATGCAATTGGTTTCAACCCGCTGCCCCCAAGTAAGTATGTCTCACCATTTCCTGAACGCCATATGATGTATGCGGCTCCTTCATGTTTGCTCCAAATCGCTGCAATCGTCCAAATATCTATAGTCTGTTTTAGTTAAGAGCACTAGTATAACTAGACCCTTCCCCATTCATTACTAAAACGCTTGCCCTTGATACTGAGGATGAACGTTTCGGGTGGTTTGCTGAGCTCCAGGCGATGGGCCGTATTGACCCTGAGGTGGTACGAAGCGAGGGTCAACCTGCTGCGCAGCCCGGAGTGGTCGCGAGAAACTGTTCGGCTGTCCATATCCTCCCATCTGCTGAGGTGCCGGTCCATACGGCGATCCACCGGGAGTGTACTGACCAGCCTGACCAGCTGGTTGGCCCATGGGGCTGTATGGGGAAATGTTACCAGCACCTATTATTGGCTGTTGATATCCTTGCTGGTAGTTCTGTTGTTGATGGGCCTGCTGTTGGTACGCAATCTGTTGCTGTTGGGCCATTTGCTGTTGCATCATTTGCTGCTGCGCCATTTGTTGCTGCGCGATCTGCTGCTGGTACGCCATAGCAGCCTGTTGCTGCTGTCGCTGGTTGATCGCATGCTGGACTGCCTGGCTGTTCACTCCTTGCTTCATCTGCAGCTTTTCTCGCTCCCGTGCCTCGATAGTACCAACTAAACCTGATCCAGAGGAGGCTTGTCTCTGATGGCCAGGCACGAAGCTACCCTGGGAACCTTGTCTCTGGTGTCCTGGCACACTGATCAATGGTTGGCCTGTGAGGCGGGCAACATGCTCCTGCTCCCGAGCACTGAGGTGGCTAGATGTCTCCCCAGAGCTTGCAAAGTTCAAGGTCGAACTGGCACCCCGCGATCCGGGTCGTGCAAGCAGATCAGCAGAGCCGCTACGAGAGTGGCGACCGTTCTGGATAGCTTGTAGCATGTCAGAGGAACTGGTTCGTTTCATGCTTGGGCTGGGAGAGCCGCCCAAAGTGTTGCTGGATGCACTCCGAGCATGCGCCGCCCTTTGCTGCACGAATTCTTCGGGGCTTAACCCGTGTGCATTGCTCGGAGGAGTTGACGCGCCAGGTTGCCATGCGATGGTGCGCTTTGGGTCTGGGGATTCCTTACGTCCAAGAGATCCCTGGGAACCCGAAGATTTATGAGGTGGGGGTGTTGGTCCTTGAGCCCCGGGTGTATGCGGTCTCTGTGATGAGCTGCCAGGAGTGTGAGCGCCGGAGGGTTTACTGCGGTCCTTGGTGGCTGCGTAATTAATGGTTGGGCCGAAATTGATATCTGGTATATCAAAGCCGTGATCTCGAGGATCAGGCTCCTCAGCTCCACCGACAGTCTTCAGGACACCGGCTCGGGGCTTTGGTTCGCTGTATTGGTATGTGTCTACGAAGTTCTTGAGGCTGCTAGTGGGAGAATTATCCTCATAATGACTGCTTTGGTTGCTTGTGTGACTTTCTTGCCTGCCTGGGGGTCCTGGTCGCCTCTCTGAGTTCGGGGTGCCTTGCCGAGGTGTCTGGCGGCCTTGGTCGAACGCATAATGGTCAATTATCTCATTCGTGGTGATACCACTGCTACCCGACATGGTGTTTCCCTTAGAATTTTCAAAAGGAGTAGGTGGGGGAGGTCCGCCTGGCACAGGCTTCCGATGTCCCATTGGTCCGGGTGGTCCATGAGGAGGTCCGTTAGGGCGATAACCCGGAGGGCCAGGGGGTCCAGGGGGTCCAGGGCGCCCCGGTCCGGGGCGATAATTACCATGGGGACCGGGTGGCGGAGGCATATGGCCGGGAGGAGGACCATTGCCACGACCTCGAGGGTCGGAAGGTCTACGTCCATCAAAGCCAGGACCCCGAGGATCCGATGGTCTGCGTCCTTCAGGGCCAGGTCGTCGAGGGTCAGACGGTCGGCGACCATCGGGACCTATGTCAGGCCGACGGTTGACATTTTGAGGGTGGGGGGGTCGTTGTTGAGGTGGCATGCCGGGAGGCATCGGAGATCGTCGCCCTTCTGAAGTTCCAGGACGTGAGTTGGGCCCGCGGCCATAAGTATTAGGAGACCCGAGCGGGGGTTGGGCCAGTGGCGATCGTGATCGTTGTTGGGACAAGTTGGCCGGAGGAGGAAGACTGTTGGAAGAGGGATCCTGATTCGGTGGGCTTAAAGCTTCACGCGAACGGTTGTCGTTAGCAGATATCCCTACGGAGTTGGCGTGTGGTGGCAGTACCGATGGTCCAGATCTTGCAGCGTCCACCTCATCTCCTCGTGGAGAAGGATTCGAATCGTTCGGTCCACCCAATCCTCCAGCTGTGGCAAGCTGGGCCAGAGTCGTGACGGAGAGCCTACTATTAGCCCGTCTAAGCTCGGGGGAATGATAGGCTCTGCTGACTGGGCGAGCTTCCGACCCATGACTGAAGGCTGGGGGTCGTGAGACTGGTTCAGGAGTATGCATCTGACGCATGCCATCCAAGTCTTTCAGGGGAGGAGAGCCAGAGGGAGCTCGTTCATTCTGGTAAGCGGGACTTTCATCACGAGAAGCTTGGTTATAGCGGGGGGCGCCAACGGGAGTCTGTCCACGTTGTGGCGAGCCTGAGTAAGGGCTATTACCGTTGGTACCAGGACGGAAAGGAGGGCCTCCCAATTGGTTGGGGTCGGATGAGTTACGACCATGTCCTCCGAAGGCAATCCTCGCAGGATCTGCGGGAGCTGAGTCTGTTCGAGTGCGCTCAGTAAGAGAGAAGGATCGCGAGGATCTGGTTGGGACTTGTTCATCGGAAAACCCGGCCTTAGGTTTTGAAGGTCCATCACCAAAGCTTAGTCGAACACTCTTTCGACTATTGCTTCGAGAACGTGTCGTGGGTGCATCATCCACAGCATTCATGCGAGTACCGGTGCATTCCTTGAGCTTTTTTCTCCAATCTCTCTCGCCCCATCCAGAGCTACCATCCTCGAGAATCAGGTTGGAGACATCCAAATTCTCAAGATAACCGTAGCGACGGCTCTTAGGCATAGCAAACATGAGAGATCTGGAGTCAAGTGTGCTGGCAACAAGTCTCCCAGGTCGGCCGTAAAGACCAAAGGTATCCCAGGTAGGAAAGAGGAAACGCAGCAACATCTCGAATCCGCTGACAGCAGGGTGTGTCTCAGGCATGATGAAGACGAAGCCTTCAGTAGACGAGGGAGGATCAGTGTGAATAGCAATGTTACCCTCAACCTTGAGTAAGGTCGACGCGTCAATCAATGACTTGGACTGAGGATATATGGCATAGGCAGAGTAGGCGTCGGTGATGGTAGCAATTGGCTGCATCTTCTTCTGCTTCTTGCCATCCTTTCGCTGGTCATAGAACTTGATGTCTCCCTTTAAAGTGGGAACAGGCGATCGATCGTAAGGAGACCTCTTCTTGAGCTCCTTCTGGAGCTTTGCATACTGCTTTTCGTCAGGAGGGGTGATAACACACCAGCATCGTCTCCAAGGTACACCAGCGCCGAATCGGACTCTAACCCATTCTTCGGTGGGGAATCGTGCCCTCTCCATGATGACACCAATGTTGTTGAGCGATTTGCCCTTACCGGCAATCAGAGCGCCAGTATAGGCCTCCTGCAAAGAGGAGTGCTCGAAAATAGCTAGTCGAATGCCAGCAGTCCATTGCAGCAGCGAATGTCGCGAGTTAAAATGGAGGAGATATCTGTTTCTTCCAGCCGTTGAGATGCTCAGGATGTTCTGTAGCGGTTGCTCGTCTGAAGATCTTGTAGGCAGCGACTCGATCTGTGACGAAATTGTGTTAGTCAAGTGTAAAGACATGCTTGGCACACGACCGGGTCATTCACCATTTTGATCGAGGCATCTGTCAAGTTAATAAACTTGGGCAAGACTTCGCCGTCCTCGCCAGCTGCATCTAGTTCCGCGGCGTCCCATAGTGACAAGACGGTTCCCACAAGCTGGGCAAAACACTCTGTCCAGGTTCTATCAGGGTTGGGTTTGCCCTCTGTAAACGACTCTGTTAGCTGAACATCCTTGCAACACATGTGTAAATAGTTGAGTGTGGAGTAAACTTGGCGCCACAGGGGTGCAAGTGTGGAGGGGAACAAGCGGCAATGGAAGCTAGATCGAGCGTACGTGTATTCTGGTCATCGAGTTTGAGAAAATAACCCTCTTGGTACAGCTTGTTGGAATGGCTGTTGAGGAATGAAAAGATAGGCTGGAGTTCGGGGATGGTATCCTCAGTAATATCCATGATGGGTGGTTGGTGAGCCAGGACCATGGACGGGGGTCGTGATGATGCAGCAGATGAACTGCGTCTTCGGCGAGCAGAAGGTTCGATTGGGGAGCCACCGTTTATGGGAGTGCCATAATCTGGCCGCGAAGGCGGTGTATTTGGCCGAGAAATGTCGGTACTGATTCGGTGATCGGGGAAGGGTTCCGTGACAGAGTTCGTCTTGCGATGCCCTGGTCTGTGAGGTGAATTTGACGGAGGAGAAGTTGAGGGCGGCGGTGTCTTTGTGCCAGCAGAGAACTGGGACATAAAAGAGAGGACTAAAGTATTGGCACCAACGAGTTAGTACGACAAGGACGGGATGAGGTGAGATGTTATGAACAGAATGGCATGCAGCCCCTGGAGGAAGAGAGCCCGTCGCTCAGTTCCTTGAACCAAAAGAAACGGACCCCTAGATGAACTAGCCAAGGGCATTTTGGGCCACCACAAGTCAACGCATAGTGGATGTCAAGGCCCTCCCCCCGGTTCCGAGAAGTACCCATAAGCAGCCCCCCTGGCTGTGGTTACAGGCGTAGAGCTGCCACCGTGCAGTGGGCATCCATCATGGCATGGACAAGCCCGCCCAGGCTTGGGCTGGGCCAACGCCAGGGCAAGCAAGGACCAGCGAGCCACTAGCGCCGCCTTCTGTCTTGTCGGGTCGTAAAGCGACGCAACGCAACGTACGCAGCGAATGATCAAAGACAAGTGCAGGCAGTCCTGGAATGAGATTCACGAATGCACAATATTCGATGGTACGCACCTCGATTTCGACCCATTTTGTACACTATGCTCGGCCGGCGAATGAGGAAATTTCTGAGACAAAATATCAAAAAAGAAAATCGGGCCAACTGGCGCCCAGAAACAACAAACAGCAAAAGGGAGAGAGCTGTTCAGTCAGTAGTTGACCAGATCAACTGCGCAAGGGATGTTTCGAGAGATGTGAGGTGCGTCAGCCACAATACTGACGACAGTCTGGTACCGTAATTTCCAGACAAGCTTGATTATCGCTGGGCATCCAAGATCAGGGCGAATCTAAAGTCCAGGAGTGAGGAGGAAAGAAGAAGAAAACAGGCCCTTGCGTGCGGGACGATTCAGATGTAGGTGAAGTGGGCGCTTCTTGTATGTGCGACTTTATTAGACTCTAGACTCCCTTTAGAACTCGGCGCCGGACTGTATCCATCCAAAGGTGGTGCTGCGGCGGGTGCGAAGGCAGATTGCGGATGCAGATACGGATGCTTCGGGCGACTGACATGTCAGTCAGTACTTATTAACCGGCCAAGGATTACCTGCCCTGGTACAGCTGGTCAAGGTCAAAACTGTGGTGAACTACCGTAAAAGGAATTGCAGCAACTGAGCGAGCGACAAGTGAAAGTGACGAGAACCTAGACGATGCAAGTCTTGGCTCTGAGTATGGGGATGGTCGGAAATTTCTTATAAGCCGTGGCCGTGATTTCGTGATTTCAGTAGTTATGTTAATACGCGGAAGCCGGCGTCGGCGGGCTTGAGAAAGATCGTCACTCGGTGGTCGGCGGCGATGCTAATTGGATGCCAATGTCAATGTCAACAGCACTTTGTTAGAGGTCGGTGCAGCGCTGTAAATGCTCGCCCTGTGTTGCGCGCGTTGAGCTTTAAACGGAGATGCGTCGTTTAGAACGTACACCTTTTCCAGGGTTTCGACCTGCGGGCTTTCGTTGTTTAATAGATCTGTCAGAGGCTGGTAGGGACCCAGAAATCGCAACGTCAAGAGCAGGTTTTCTTGGAAAAAAGAGGACCTCCATCCAACAAGCTTCAAGCCTGGTCCAATGCTGCGATCTCCGACCAGCGCGGGGGTCCCTTTACTGATAAGTCCCACGAGTTGAGCAACCTTCAGCTATAGTTGTCTCCGGAGCTGGTAACAAGAGGATCCGGACTTTGGCGATCCCGTTTGCTTGCTTACTTGCTTGCTTGCCTGCCTGCATACAAAAATGTGCTTTGCTCTGCTTTGGCTTGCAGCCGCGTACCCCGTACCCGTACAGTATGGTCCGGTCCTTTGATGAACGATTCGCGATGAACGAATTGAGTGGTGATGGACCTGGTCGATGGCATACGTCACCAGTAGCCGGCGGTGGTCTGGGCGAGAAGTCTAAGTCTAGAACCGACACCCTCAATTCACTAAGAGGACCCTCTTAGCACCTCTTATGTACTGCACACCGAGTAATGAAAGCAAAGTCGGTGAGCCAAGAGAATTAAAACGGAAGTTAGAGTATGAAAAGTGAATCAGGGAATCTAACAGAGGTTGGACGCTGTAAAAAGCAAGGAACAATGCAACATGCATACATTCATGGCAGTGTATCGTATTTCTATATACTTGACATGCAGCCCAGTTTCAAGTTGACGACTCAACTTGAGACGAAAATAGAGCTCAATGACAGAGAATCAATCGGAGCCTTCGCACGGCAGGCCTTTGTTTCGCAACATGCTTTTCACTAACTGGAAAGATGCTGAATGGACAGTTGGACGTCTAGAGAGCCATGTTGGAGAAACATGACATCCAATCATTCTGACACCAGATCAGTTGTCTATGACCCAGCCAAGATCCGGAGACATGCGTGGTGCAACCTGAGAAGAGGCCGCGCGCATCTGGGCTTTGGTCGCTTGGCGCCAGCTAACACCAGTATCATGCCTTTGTCTGAGACGACTTGATTTGGTATCTGAGCACATTGCACAAACAGCAAGACTTGGAACTCGCGGCGCAGCAGAACTCAAGGCAAGATTGCAACAAATCTTGTCCAAACGCTTCACGACTTACAAAAGAGGTAACATGGTAGCTTGGCTGCTTGGGTACCTGCAGTATTTACCGCTGATCCACTACCCAAAGCCACAGGTCAATGTGAGTCTACCTACCTACCTAGTATAAAAGAATATTCGGTAGACAGTGGCTGGGATTCTGCCGCTTCGGAGCCCGTACCTAGAGCAGGATACGGACGGAGTGGATAGAGGCATATCCCGGCCAAACAGACTCGTCACTAACTAACGCCATCTTCCAATTCAAGGCTTCATGTTGCCGCTGTCTCCATCAATGATTTTTCGTGGGATCCATTGAATGCGTGTCAGCGCCTGAAGCCCTGCAGCCAGCCACTCTAATCGCCATTCTCCATGTTGCGGATACCCTGCCATCCCGTCAGCTTCCTTTACTGATGGAATACCGTCTCGTACCAGCGAAATTACACCATACCAGCGCGCGAGCTAACTCAGCAAGCCAGGCCTCGTATTGCTTCAATAGTATTTCGCCAAGCCTGGCCATGATATCTACAGTAGACTTTGTTGTTTCGACTCCACAACTCTGCTTCATGGATTCGTAAGCGTCTACCCGCTGGGATTGAACCGAATCTGTTCGGCGGGCTTCGCTCAGTAGTTTTCTGGGGTCAGAAAAAGCTTGGCACTTTGAGGCCTCAAATGTTGATACCCATCTCAGGTACGGGTAGAGTGGGTACCATCGGTTTCGAGTTCGTATGATGCAAATTGCTTCACTGTAATCACCAAATGCATACATACAATATCTATAGCGAATTAATGCATAATGCCATTATCTTCTGTACAGATATTCATTACCTTTAAGCTTTGCACATACCCTAATTAAGCCGGACAAGGATCATGATGGTTCGGGGTTTTCAAAACCTGGAGAAGGCTACCTGGACTGTCAAACTCCGAATGGAAAAGTACTTTGAACAAGACCTTGCAGCTTGTGCTTAGACTTCAAATCGTGATGGCTATGCGGCCAAGCTCTTGGTATGTGTGACTATCACCAGGCCCCATTGGGCCCAAGGTATTATTGCTTGAGAAGATGTAGTTAGTAAGTTCAGGGCAAAATCTTATAATCTCCTAGCTCAACCGGCTACACCGGCTTCCCCTTGGCCTTGCACTATACATGCTCACTCGGCCGCCAGAAATACGCTCGAAGGTTACAGCCAGAATGGGGTTTGTTATTTTGCAAAGGCGGCCAAACCAATGCCTTTGTCTCTGTACGGTCAAGAAGGATTGCGTGTCAAGATGGGGATTGAAGTACTGGCCGTGTCCATCACGATTGTGATTAACATGAGACATCCCACTTCAAAGTTCCAACTGCACCAGATTGCTGCGATTAGCACAGCCATTTACATCCGAATACAAGAC
>JABFAI010000444.1:0-14251 GCA_013266175.1 Fusarium gaditjirri
AATTTAAACTAGGAAGTTATTTACTTTAAACTAGATTTAAGTATCTTAATACTAGAATGAAAAATAATTAATATCGGAGGAAAGTAGTTACTACGTAGTATATATCTATTAATCGGGATTACTAGTCCTATAAGTTACTGAACGTTGGTGGAATCAATATTCACTAATCGAGGCATACAAGGATCTGAGTCGAGGGATCAAGACGCCAAGCCTTGATGCTATAGTCTAACTTAGATGGCTGGCCTTGCCATGTCTACAATCAACAAGAGTGATACTATCTCTCTTAAGTCTTGAATCCTAAAAGGAGACGCTTTAATCATTCTTCTATCCGTACTATAATTATTCTATTCGGCCAATTTCAAACAGTCACGAGCTTCTCTAGATCCCAACTAATCAAAGTGGCACCAGAACAACCCAGCTGAAAACGAACTTCTCCAACCTTCCAGGAGTGACACTCAAGTTCATGAAGTTCATGTAAGCACTTTTCTATGCAGAAAATATATCAGCATATACAACTCAAGGCTAAGAAGGACAGAATGATAATCATTATCATTAACATGAAGTCCAAGGTTGTTCTCAATAACGTGATAGGGTGAGCACCTGCCCTGATGATCTCCACTCTTCCATCGTTGGCTCCACCTTTCCCCAGCCAGCTTAGCTTGATATCCTTCTAGGTAGTCTTATCTTATCTGTCGCAAAAAAAATAAAAAATAATCGCTTTGGCTTCCTTGCCATTCAACCCGCTAATCTTCTGCAAAATTCCTCTTAATCAACTAGACAGACCCAATGGCACCAACATTGGCATCACGCAAGCGAAAGGTTCTCGCGGAGCCTGCTCCCGTCGATGACGAGCTCGCCGGCGTGGAACTGGACGGCGTTTTGTCACAGAGCGAAGATGGATCTGATTTTGACGAAAGCGATCTTGAGGATGGACTCGACGGCCAAGACACAAATGAGCTCGACGGAGACGACAATGACGACGACGACGACAGCGATGAGGAGGACGATGATGCGTACAGCGAAGACGCCTCCTCCGACGTAGACGACAGCTTCGCGGCTCCTCCCCCCCTCGACACTGATAATTCGGAACCAAACTATCGCGTCGTCAAGGATGCCAACGGCGGGGAGCGCTACGAGTACGCCGAGGTTGATCCTGTCTATGACAGCGACGATTCAGATGCACAAGGTCCTACCAACACAATTGGCAACATTCCACTCTCTTTCTACGACTCCTATCCTCACATCGGATACGACATCAATGGCAAGAAGATTATGCGCCCGGCTACTGGGGAGGCTCTGGATGCTCTTCTCGACAGCATTGAGATTCCCAAGGGTTGGACTGGTTTGACAGATCCTGAAACTGGAAAACCTTTGGATTTGACCCAGGACCAGCTTGAACTTCTCAAGCGACTACAAATGAACGAGGTTCCCCACGAGGATTACGATCCTTACCCCGTATGTCCTTCACTTCTGTTCCCTAGCTCGACACCACTAACTATCGCAGGATATGGTACCATACTTCACCAGTATTGAGGAGAAGATGCCTCTGAGTGCTGCACCAGAACCGAAGCGGCGATTTGTTCCCTCTAAGCATGAAGCCAAGCGTGTTGCCAAGCTTGTCCGAGCCATCAAGGAGGGACGCATCCTACCATATAAGCCTCCTGAGGAGCGACAACGAGAAGAGGAAGAGAAGGAAGAGTCTTACTACGATGTATGGGCAAACGAGGAGCCCCAAGACCCCCATGTGATGAACATCCCAGCTCCCAAACTTGCTCCTCCTGGATACGACCTTAGCTACAACCCACCACCCGAGTACTTGCCGACCGAGGAGGAAAAGGAAGCCTGGAAGAACCAAGATCCCGAGGAGAGAGACAAGGAGTACTTGCCTGCCAAATTCGACTCGCTGCGCAAGGTTCCTGGTTATGGCGAGTTCGTCAAGGAACGCTTCGATCGCTGTCTGGATCTTTACCTCGCGCCACGAATCAGGAAGAACAGGCTCAACATCGACCCCAACTCCCTTCTGCCTAAGCTTCCTCGACCAGAGGACCTCAAGCCTTTCCCCACCCTCAACCAGACCATCTTCCGTGGCCACGATGGTCGCGTCCGTTCTGTATCGTTCAGTCCAGATGGTGAGTTCGTGGCTTCAGGTGGCGATGACGGTACAGTCCGTGTCTGGGCTCTCAACGGCCACCAAGAATGGATGGCAAAGCTTAGCAGTGAGGAGCCAGTCAACATTGTGCGATGGCGGCCCAACAAGGAGACCTTTATTCTGGCAGCTGCCGCTGGGGAGGATCTCTTTTTCATGATACCCTCGGTAGCCAGTGACGCTGTTGAGAAGGCTAGTCGCGATATTCTTGACGCTGGCTTCGGCTACGCTACTAATGGCGCACAGCCAAGTACAGTCAACGGTGTGAAGAAAGAACCTCCAGCCAAGTGGTCACGACCTGGTGCCAAGCTGGAAGCTGCCGGTGTGCTCCTCATGGCAACTGTTAGGTCAACGATCAAGGTCATCAGCTGGCACAGGCGAGGTGAGTTCATCTCAACTGTGTCGCCAACCGGACAAAGGAGCTCAGTCGCCATCCATACGCTCTCCAAGCATCTTAGTCAAATTCCTTTCCGAAAGCTGCCTGGGCTTGCGCAGACGGCTCAGTTCCATCCATCAAGACCACTGTTCTTTGTTGCCACTCAGCGCATGATCAGGTGCTACGATCTACAGCGCCAGGAACTTGTCAAGGTTGTTCAACCCGGTGCCCGATGGATCTCTTCATTTGATATTCACCCCGGTGGAGATAATCTTATTGTTGGCTCATACGACCGAAGACTGCTGTGGCATGACCTTGATTTGTCGTCTCGCCCTTACAAGACGATGCGATTCCACCCCGAAGCAATCCGGGCTGTCAAATTCCACCGCAGCCTGTCTCTCTTCGCTGATGCCAGTGATGACGGAACATTACAGATCTTCCACGGAAAGGTTGTGAGCGATCTTATGGAGAACGCGACTATTGTCCCTGTCAAGATGCTCAAGGGTCATAAAGTAATCAACAAACTAGGTGTCCTTGACGTGGACTGGCACCCTAAGCACCCATGGTGTCTCAGCGCTGGTGCAGATGGAACCTGCAGGCTCTGGGCATGATGATAGTCTGGCGAATGGTATCTACCCATACCATGAGGGGGGACGAGAACTTGATTTTGGTCGCCGTGGATTTTCTTCCAGCGATGGCGTTAGGAAACAGAAAACAGAATCACATCATATTTTTATTCATGCTTTTACGTCGACATATTCTGCTGCGTGATCCTGCTTCAAGATATCCCGTCGAGGATTTACAAAAATAATCAAATCTACATCACACTGCATATCTGATGTGCATTGTTGATATTTACAGCAAAGCGTCAGCTACAGGTGGCCACGCAATATCGACGCACCCTCGTAGACAGCATCATGTACTTTACTGGACTCGTTGCATTCAAAGATTCAGTTGTCGACATTCACATTAATTGTCAAATTTCTCACGTGATTAACAAAATAGGATTCATAAAACATGACTAGCTGCTAAAGCAAACGACATAAAGTACCATGGTCTGCATCCTCGTTGTGGCTGAACTACAGTCAGCTTTGACCTTGTCTACTCGCCTTTTCACCAATGGCAAACCTGCCACACTGATATCACATGTTCCAAGATCACAAGGATCTTTATCCGTCTGAGCACCGAAAGCAAATGTTTCGGGTGTCTTCCACACATTACAGCTCCTCACGGACCTTTGCCTTGGCATCAGCCTCGGCCTCCGCAGCTTTCTGCTTCGCAGCCTGGCCACCAAGCTGGAGTTGGTTGGCAACCCAGTTATAGGTATCGCGGGCAGTTTCTCCGAGCTTAGCGAAGAAAGTTCCAGTCGGGGAGCTGGTGCCGTACTTAAAGTAGGTGGATTGCTTTCGTGCTTCAGCCTTCAGATCCTCAAGCTTAGATCCTTGTGGCACAGGCACACCATAGCTATCTAGGTAGGCCTTAAGATCAGTCTCTGTCCATTCGTCGAAGGCGGACTGCTTGGCAGAGTTGGTGGCAGAAGTGAGGTAGCTAGTGGCTGAAGCCCAGGTAGATCCTCCGGCTGAAGAGGCGGAAGAGTAGGCGGACTGGGCAGCATCGTACAGCTCATCGCGAGTTGCATCCTTCTTCTCGGCTACCTTCTTGGCAGCAGCATCTCCGTTGCGTTGAAGATACTTCTTCAAGTTGTCGTAGCTAAAATCATCAAAGGTCCAGGCGTTTCCACCGTGGTAGGCGACATGAGCGTTCTTGCGAACGAGGGCCTCGAGCTCATTCTTCTTGGAGCCCTGGGGGACAGGGACGCCACGAGCGTCGAGGTAAGACTTGAGGCGGCTATCGGACCAAGTTCCAACAGCCTGGTTGAAAGCATCCTGAGCAGCCAAAGAAGCGCTGTCAGTGGCTTTGGCGTACTGGTTCTGGGCATTAGAGGTAGCAGCGCCGTAAGCGGATGCGGCGCTGGCAGAAATGTTGTCACCGAGGATATCGGCTCGATGCTTACGAACGAGGGCGCGGAGTTCGTTGGCCTTGGTACCCTGAGGAACAGCAATACCGTTCTTGTCGCAGAACTCCTTGAGCTGGGACTCGCTCCAGGCATCAATGATCATGTCAGTAAGAGTGGCATATGCGCCCTGAGCGCTGGCGGTGGCACTCGCGGCCTGATCTTGAGCCTTGAGGTAAGCAAGACGGGAGTTGCGTCGAACGGAGGCAATGAGCTTATCGCGTGTCATGGGTTGAGGAGCGGGGAATCCATGGGTGTCAAGCCACTCCTTGAGGTCAGACTCGGACCATGTTTCGTAGAGCCAGTTACCAGGGTACGAAGAAGCCTGGTTGGCCTTCTTGGCAACCGACTCGTAGCTAGAACGAGCCTTCTGGAGAAGCGTATCACGGTGGCGGGGTTGGGGAGCTGCAATGAGTGATTAGTTCCCTGGCAAACTAAAGCCATAATAGCCAAAATAGCAAATGAACTTACCAGGAATTCCATGTTTGTCGGCAAATGCCTTCAACTGGCTCTCAGTCCAAGTGTCGAGAATCCAATCCTTGACATTGAGCCAGGCAGATTGGGCGTTGCTCTCAGTCTCATACCAGTTGGCCTTTACCTGGGACAAAAGGCTGTCCTTGGAGGCAGCGGCCTCGTTCTTGGCTTCCTTACCCTTTGATTGCAAGTAAGAGCTGAGTTGGTTGGTGTCCCAGCTGTTGTAAGGAGTAACAACGTAATTCTCCCAGTTCTTCTCAATCAAGGACTCTAGATCCTTGCGGTCGGCAGGTGTTGGGTACGGGATATCGTGGTCTGAGAGCCAGCGCTCCAGCTCGGTCTCGTGCCACTTGTTGTAAACTGACGTTTATTAGACTATGCGGCAGACCGGAGTCAAGGCGGTAGCAAGCTTACCAGGCTTTGAGCCAGGGAACCATGTGCTGGCGGTGACACCGTTGATGGCCACCGCGGCCAAGACGGCGTTCAAAAATCTCATTTTGGCTGTTGCTTCTGCTTCAGAGAGATGGAAATGTTGGTAGAATTCTTTGTTCCTTGTGTAGGCAATGCCAAGTCGCGAAGAAATGACAGGAGCTAGGTCGCAGCAGGGTGTGATAATGGGAATCACCTCGGGGGGTTAAAGGGTAAAGAATTGGAAGAGGAATGAGAATGGAAGAGTTACGCAGCTGAAGCGAGATGAGGGTGGGAAAAGAAAAGACAAATTGTAGACAGGAGAGCAAGCCACGGGGAAGGAAAATCTATCACGTCACTGTGCCGTTGTCATGGGTGGCTGGAATTTGGGCAGTTTACACTGAGTAACAGAGAGAGAGGTAGGTTAGGTACAGAATACTTACGCAACAGCTAAGCAAAGCCTGGATTGTGAGAGGCAGGTGCACCGAAACAGTTCCACCAGAGTCTGTATCATAATACTTCATCACTCGTCAACAAAGGGGCAGCAGCGTCACCATCAGCATCATCATTGCCTATCGTTCATCATCGCGATGTGATTTTGCAAAGACGAGCCTTGGATGAGTGCCCTCCCCAGACGCCACCATGACGTACTTTACGATGCCCGCCCCGCACAAGCTACAGGCCCGAACAGGTAAGATGCCGGATGACTAAGCCCTTGCCGGTGCATATCGGTAGATTCCGCTGCCAGAAACTGCCCTAGCTGGGCTGAAAATGTCCTTCTAGTGAAAAGCACATGCTTGTTTCTCGTCCATGTTTAATCGAACCGCACTCCTAGAGGCCGATCTCGATCCTGGAATGGAACAAATGCTCCGGTGGGGTTGGCATTCCAGTCTGCTCCCTCCATATCAAATAATGCTAGTCTCGGTCACACAGATCAATAAGTAAGTGTCTGAGAACAGTGAGAAGCGCATGCTTGTTTCCAGCTGCACCAGCAGGTCTTCACGTAATTTTCCAATTGTTACTGGCATGATGATCTTTGCCTGGAGACTATGTCGTGGACATGAATGCCTTGGAATCCTTGAATGACTGGGTCTGGCCAGAGTGTTGAAACCCTGTTCTTACTATTGATGTTATATAATTATAATTCTAGGTGTATCAACATGAAACAACCTGCTCATAGTACCTGATTCCCCATAGGTAGTAAAGGCATCTACTGATTCCGAGGCGTCGATCTCGCCTTTTAGACTCCCGAGCCGAGTCAATTCACCATTCAAAAGACAATGCCCCATGAGAGATGGCGATATGTTGAGGTTGTGTTACATTGATCTATGTTCGCCTTTGCCGCGTCTAATCCCCAATGCCCCGGCTCGTTTGACCTGTAACCCAGTCCGCAATATCTAACACCATCACAATTAAGCGTAGAAGTTGACAGTCTGTTCAGCATAGTTAGCAAGCAAATCGCATGGCATGACTCCAAGTTTTCGTCGCTTACATCCTTCTTCTTGGCCTGCACCTCGGCAATGGCATCAACATAGTGCTCGTGGCCAATCTTGTTCTTGCCTGATCGCAAAGCAATCATGCCAGCCTCCACACAAACAGCCTTCAACATAGCACCTCCAAACTCATCTGTGCTTCGGGCTAACTCACCCCAATTGACACCGGGGTCAACCTTCATCTTGCGAGAATGGATCTTCAAGATCTGGGCGCGGGCCTCCTCATTTGGTAGGGGGAATTCAATCTTGCGATCGAGTCGGCCAGATCGGAGAAGCGCAGGATCAAGAACATCGACTCGGTTTGTTGCAGCCAACACCTTGATTCTGTCGTCAGAGGCGAAACCGTCAAGCTGGTTCAGTAGCTCCAACATGGTTCGCTGTACTTCACGGTCGCCACTCTTCTCGCTGTCGAAGCGCTTGGTACCAACAGCATCCAATTCGTCGATGAAAATAATCGCAGGAGCCTTCTCTTTAGCCAGCGCAAAGCAGTCCCGTACGAGCTTGGCGCCATCACCAATGAACATCTGAACCAGTTGAGGACCTGCAAGCTTCAAGAAGGTAGCGTCCGTCTGTGCTGCACAGGCTCGTGCTAGTAAAGTCTTGCCTGTACCTGGAGGACCATACATCAGTGCACCTAAGCAGAGTTAGTATGTACGATTGGCTTCACAACTTCACTTCCAATGTTACCTTTTGGGGCCTTGATACCAATCTTCTTGAAACGCTCAGCCTCCTTCATGGGCCATACGATTGCTTCCACCAACTCCTCAATCTGCTTATCCAGTCCACCAACATCAGTGTACTGTTCTGTGGGCTTCTCATCCACCTCCATAGCCTTAACACGGCTGTCGTACTCGGCTGGGAGCGTATCGAGGATAAGGTACGAATCCTTGTTAACACCAATGAGGTCGCCAGGCTTTAAGTTATCGGCGTCGACCAAGCCAATCAAAGGGAGGAAGATTGTTTGTCGCGTAGACGTCTTGATGACGGCTGATTTTCCAACTCGAGTGGCATCAAGGTCAATGTTGGCACCCTCTTCTAATGATTCGGCCGTGGGGTCCAGGTCAAGCAGCTCAACGACGTTGCCGACGAGGTAAGGAAGTTGTCTATAAACCAAGTTAGCGATGAAATCCACACTTCCATGGCTCACCGGAAACAAACCTGTTGTTGGCAATCTTGTCCTGGTTCTCCTTGATCTTCTCGCCCATAGCAGCCTTCTCGTGCGATAACCGCGAGAACTCGCTCTTCATGATGCGAGAATCGTTCTCTAGCAAGCGTTTGCGGGTTTGAATGTCTTGTGTGCTCAGCCCCAGGATCTCTTCGTCAAGGATATCGTCCTCCTCTTCCTCTGCGTCTTGCATATCGGCATCGCCATCAGTAAGCTTCTTCTCTTTCTTGTCGTCGCCATCTCTCTTCTTCTCCTCCTTGTCTCGGCGGTCGAGATCATCGAGCTCCTCAAGAGTCGACATGGTGGGAAATGGCGTGGATTGAATCTGATTTGAATGTGTTGATATAGCTACAAGCTGGTATTAGGGGTGATGGAGGTAGACGCAAAGTCGTTGTGGTTGGTGGGCAGCTGTGATTTTGAATGCAAAACTACGGATGCTTCTAATAACACACACCAAAGATCAAGCTGTCTGGTAGGCAGTCAGATCGCGCGTAATCAGCCTGGCCCGCAAGCAATAGCCCGGTATTGGCTCAAGTGGTCTTGCAGTGCCGGGGATCGGCGGTGGGTTGATCCGATGCACGGGCCAAGCACAGATCGAAACTCTCTCGCAATTGGCCTGTAGTGGCTGTGAGTGCCTGTAAGCCTGTGGAATTTTTGATCTGAGCCAGGAAGACAGAAAATCTTATGTATGTACAACATTAACTCTCGAATGGCTTAGACTCGGCTCTGACATGCCCCATAGCTAGAAAATATGGCTTCACGAATATCACGAGCTGCGTCGCCCTGTCTGCGTCAATTGCGCAGAGAATCACACCTCTCTCACAGGCCATGGACAACGACTCTTCGCAGTATTTCGACGTCGCTAAACTATTCGGCCTCGATTACTGAGGTTCGAAAACCAATCGACCACGCTCCCATTACCAAACCTCCCAGCGCCCGACCTGTTGAGACGAGAAAGAGCCAGTTGATCCGAACCTACACATCACTCCTCCGAACGACTCCCTTGATCTTATTCTTTCAACATAGCAATTTGACGGCCGTAGAGTGGGCTGCAGTGCGGCGAGAGCTGAAGAAGGCTCTTTCCACAGTTCCCAGGCCCAATGCGATTCCTGGTGCTGAACCTGTCGATATCACCCCATTAGTCCAATTACAGGTGGTGCGAACCAACATGCTGCGCGTCGCACTCAAGCTTGTCGAGTTCTACAACCCTGAAGCTGCTGCTGTGTCGGAGAAGACAATGAGAACGGTGCGGGGTCCTGTTGTGCATGATCTTTCCGAAGCTGCCTACGAATCCATCAAGAATGCCCAAGTACCCGAGGACTCAAGCTACGCTCAGATCGAGCCAGTAATGGTTGGCCCTTTGGCTGCATTGGTTCTCCCTGCCGTGTCTCCGGCCCATCTTGCTGCAGCATTGAGTGTTCTGGCACCTGTTCCGGGTAAATTCCCGGCTCCTTCGAGAAAGAAGAACCCCGGTTTTCACGATCCCATCTGCCAAAGCGGTCTTGCTAAGTTACTACTTGTCGGTGGCCGCGTTGAAGGCAAGATCTTTGACCAATCTGGTATTAACTGGGTTGGCGGTATTGAGGGCGGCCTGGAAGGCTTGCGGGGCCAGTTGGTGGCCATGCTCCAAGGCGTCGGATTGGGCATCACCAATACCCTGGAGGGCGGAAGCCGAAGCTTGTGGTTGGCTCTGGAAGGCAGAAAGGGTCAGCTAGAAGACGAGACCAAGGGCGACAAAAAGGATGGCGAATGAACATAGAAGCTCGGGAGGTTTTGAGATACGATGTACAAATAAGACGCCTTGCAAAGGCCATGTATGTGTAGATGTACCAATAGCATATTGGATCGCTGCAAGGTCAAAGCTGGCTAGATCAAGAGTTCTTCCGGTAAAGCATATTCTACGATACTTTGTCATTGATTACAGAAGCAAAATGTTGGTAAATACCTACTCTATTGCTTTGGACAAAAGGCAGAATCGCTCATGGTGATACTCTACCCTTGTCAGGACCTTTTTGGCAACATCTGTGGCTGTATCCGTAGTATGTGGCTGAAAGCTACTATTATTATATGCAGGTACTCTAGTTACAGAGTACCTACCTAAGGTTAGCTACGCGAGAGCTAACTCCAACCTTACCCAAGAACAACCTTGACATACTATCACCGCCCCGCCTCTCGATCAACTCAACAGTCGCAACCCACTTTACAACAGCACGTCAAGATTACCGCTTTCCTCCAAGGCATCATAAAGCTGTAAAAAAGGGGGGGAAACAAGGTGACGGGTAGTTGCTGGAGCTCGGTCACGGCCTGTCTACCGTTCTATCGTCATTTGATTCACCTACCCCAACTGTCTACGTCGAATCAGCAATATAATCCAACACACACAACATGGACTTCGCTCCTTATCAGTCATCGCCTCCGGAGCACTCACGTGTGACCTCTCCCGACTATGCCTCACCTCGACCATCCTACGATGCCAGACGATCGTTTTCACCCGTCGCCTCTCCTCCACCGCTTCAGCACCCACAGCCACAAAGAGGATGGAGCGGTTTTGATGGCCAGTCAGCCGGCTGGGCGGCCATTAGTCCTGATAACCGCGCTTTCGGTGGATCAAGCACAATGCCTGGTACCTATCCTGCTGCCGAAGTCAGCGAGTTCGACACAAGCTTAGGAATGCGCCTGGATTACGAAGCCTGTCTAGCATATGTCGCATTTCCACCACTGGGTGCAATTATACTGTTGATCTTGGAGCGGAATAGTGACTATGTGAGGTACGATTGCATCTTTATGGCCGTTGTCGAAACTTTGGCCAATGTATGTTCGTTTTCTGACACTCGTACTAGGTTTCATGCTTGGCAATCTGCATTGCTATTCACAGCCATTATGGTCTTCCATCTCATATTTTCATGGTCAACGTTCCTGAGCTGGCTCTTTTTTCTTTGCGACATTGCCTTAATCGCTATGCTCACTTTACGAGCTTACAAGGATGCAGAGATACTCGACAGGTACGCGGAACCCCCAGTCCATCCTGGTCTCGTTGTTAATAGACTTCTTAGATTCGAGGTGCCATTTTTCGGTGCCCTAGCTAGTCGATTTCTTGATGATGAGTAACGCATAATTGAGTTGCACGCACTGCTTGTATTGTATTGTTTTTTTGAGGTTTGTCCATCTAGTCCTATTCACAATACCCCTTCGCAGCTCGGGACTGGCGATAGAAAGAATTACCTCTTGCTAGAAGCCAACCTTCTGTCTTATCATATTAATATATATGCTCAAGGCCCTTCTGGCACACTTGAATTATTCTAGGAAATTTAGTGCCTTCAGCCTCGGCTCTCCGTCTTGAAATTCAGCTGATACATCCAGTTCCTGAAGACCAGGTTTCCAACACTTCAAAGTCGCTTAACGTATTTGAGCTTACTTTCAGCCATGGGGAGACAAAACTGAAGTATCTTATTTATGTTTCGCAGTATATTTTGAACCCGTGAGGATGGACTCTGCGGAGTCCGTATCCTCAAACCATGCTAGTGCTTCTTGAAAATCTATCACTGCATACTGAACCCTTGCATCTCACTCCTCTAAAACTTGCTTAGTACAGGTGCCACTGTACCCTTGAGCGTAGGCCTCTCCTCGAATACAACCTCTCCAATCTTGGTTTCTGGGGAACTACCCACTTCCAGCCACCTTGCCAGGAGGTCATTGCTTTCTTTGGGCTTTACGGAATCATCTCGAGTTCCGACCGTTATATGAGCAACACGGTTTACACACTGCCATTGGTCATTCTGGTCTGCTAGGCGAACCACGATAGCCATGATCCTGTCATCAAACACAGCCTATTTACGGTCAGTTACTGTAAAGCTCACGGGTTTTGGGCCAACTTACTCGTTCGAGCATGACATCGCATTCACCAACTTTCCCTTCAGGGTCGCCAGCAGCCTCCGCTTCTTTCTGCAGCGCAGCGTATCTCTGCCAGAGCTCAGGGTGCTCCTTACTGCCGGCCTTGTGCAGCAAAGTAACATGGAATTTTGGCTGTATGCGTCGTGTTTGTCTGAGTTGTGTATAAAGCCGCGAAGTTGCAGATGAGGTGGCTCTGAAGGCTTGCTCAAGAGCATGGTTGACTTCCTGGGTCGAAATGCCCACAGACATGTATTCCATCTTCCTTGGCTTCTGAGCTTTAGGTTTTTGCTGTTGGGGGTAACTCTTTTTGCCCCTGTCAGGTATATCGTGCCTGAAATCTGGCTTGTAACCGAGGGCATAATCCATCGCACCGTCAAATGCTGCAGCAGAGGGAATCTCTTTGATAAGGTTTGGAAACAGCTTGTGGAGCTGTGTAACAAGAGTTTCGAGATTCTGCCGGCTGTTAGCTGTAGGATCAAGGTCGATTACAGCATCGAAGCCATCATCGGGTCGAGAATGCGGATTGCAGGCTTCATATCGGTTGATAAAGCCCTCCATTACACCAATGAACTTCTCCTTATCGCTTGCTGCATGAATAGTCTGGTGGTTATCACCCCTGGCAATAATTCTTTCCTGGGTAATTCGCCTTATCTCATCGATTGACTCTTCATCATGCTTGAAGTTCATGCAGACAAGCTTGGCAGAAGAATGCTGGAGCTTCACATCCGTGATGATCTGCTTTCGTTCGTGTCTCTGTGCGTTGTTTCGGTCTGCAATCACTGCCGGGTGGTCTTTGAGTTCATCCAACACCATCTTTGTGAAGCGTGGAGGCCGGCCCTTGCCAGAAATATTGTCGTTTTGAACATGACCCCAGTCGAAAAGGTGCGAGAGTCCCATAGCAAGGGTTGTCTTGCCACAACCAATGGTGGCAATAGGACACAGAATAACATCACGAGTGACCTCTGTCATTACAGGGGGATCCAGCTCTCCTATATTAGCTGCATCTGCGCCGTTTATGTTCTTGAATTTCAAGAAGTCATCGCGGAGAGCAATGATACCGTGATTGTTGTTGTACTCCTTTCCCAGCTTCGGGTCTGCAGCAAGTCGTCTTCGGGCATAAAGCAGATATTCCTCGGTGATTTTGGTGTGTTTCTTGAACTTTGGCTGTTTTCCAGCAATCAAAGCCTTGGTACATTCTCTCCACTGGCGGTACATCAGGTATGGCTCCTCAAACTTGTACTTGAAAAACCAGTCGCGATATGGATGTGTAGAAGGGTCGTGGGACATCTTGCAACGTATAACAAAACCCTCAACATCGCGACCATCGTGTGCTCCAGTTTCAGCTACTTCTTCGAGGAAAGCCTTGACTTGGTGGATGTCGTCCATTGTGATAAGGCCCGTTTTACGGAACGCCCACTCATCGGCAAACTCTTGAACGAAACGGCTCGGGTAGGTGGCGAACTCGGGTAGGTTGAGGTTAATACCATGGAGATATAGCCCAGCCTTATCTGGACCGTATGCTAAGATGTGCTCCTCGAATTGATCATCACAAAGCTCCGCTACGGCAGTCACGTTCCTCTTGCGGAGCTCTCGTGCAAGATCTGCTTTCGTCTTGCCAACGGCAGCCAATTGTTGTTCTAGGCGTTTCTCTCCGGCGCTAGCATGGCTGACTTGGATGTCATCTCGGTCACCAGTTGAGTGCTTGCTGCACACAATCAATGTGTCGTCTTCCAATCCGGCAATGAAAATGATGCAGCCGTTTTCCTTGAGTGTCAACTCGTAGGGGCCTTGGGTCCGTGTGAAGATGTTCTCCCACTTGGTCTCATGAACCTCGTTCACATTGAAAAACTTGTCGTAGCCTCTCACGGCGATTTCTGGCTCGTTTCTTCGTGTCTTGGTAGTGAATAGCCCGCGCGCATATGTGGGCAAATCACGTCGCTTGTAATCCCAATCCTGCAAGCGCCAGGAGTCGACTTGGATGCCATCCGCCGATCCTTTAACATCGAACGTTGTCTTTTTGACTGCGAATCCGCCGCGCTTCTTGTCCTTTCGAGCACTGTCCAAAGCACGCACCACGTTCGCTACGGCTTGAACGTCCTGGGGAGTGTAAGGGGCAGACATTCTGTCGAGAGCCGTTGAAGAAGCTCGAAGATTCTGGTGTTTCGTGGTGACTCTGCTGAGTGATGTGAGAAGAGAGCGTAGAGAAAGACAGTAAGCAAGCATGAGGTTGATGGCGATGGTTCTCAGACGATGATACGCTTTCCTCACTCGAAGGGGGGGGAGG